>APFE031501355.1:59486-140628 GCA_000404065.3 Pinus taeda
GGTATTCCATGCAATTTGAAGATCTGATCCATGAAAGATTGAGCGACCAAGGTCGATGTAAAAGGGTGGGGTAGGGTGCAAAAATGAGCATACTTAGAAAGTATGTCCACAACCACCATGATGACTGACTTGCTTCCTGACTTTGGAAGACCTGTAATGAAATCCATAGAAACCTCCATCTAGATTGAGGTCAGGATGGGCAATGGCTGTAATGTGCCTAGGGCTTTGACTGTTTTTCCTTTATTGCACTGACAGACATCGCATTCAGCTAAAAAAGTAAGAATGTATTTTTTCATGCCTATCCAAAAAAATGATCTTCAAGTGCAAGCATACTTCTTCTAAAAGCCTGAATGTCCTGTAGCGGGAGATGAGTGCAACTCCGTCAAAATGTGGCTTTTGAGGGTGGATGTTGGCGATATTACGACTCTGTCCTTGTAGCGAAGAATCTCATCCTTCCACGAGTAGCCTGCTATGGAATTTGGATCCGCCTGCAATTGATTAATGATTTGGGAGAGCCAGGGATGTGAAAACCATTCCTTGTAAGCCTCTTCAATCCATTCTGGAATGGGAAGGGAAATTGCGAGTAGGGTACTTTCCTCCTCAAATTGGTGTGATAACGCATCTGATACAATATTTTCGTGCCCTTTCTTGTAAATTATCTCATAATCATATCCAAAAATTTTGGCGAGCCATTTATTTTGTTGTGGCGAGGATAGGTCTTACTCCAAAAAATAAGGCTTTGATGGTCTGTGCGGATTTGGAAATGTCACCCCAATAAGTATGGTCGCCAAGTATGTACTGCATGTAAGATGGCCATCATTTCCTTCTCATAGGTAGATTATCCCAGATTCTTCCCACTTAGTTGTTGGCTCGTGAAGGCCAAGGGTTGACCTTCCTACATTAAGACCACCCCAACACCCGTACCAGAAGCATCACATTCAATCACAAAAGATTTGGTGAAGTCGGGTAGTGCTAATACTGGAGTGGAACACATAGCATGTTTGAGAGCTATAAAGGCCTGTTGTGCTTCATCATTCCAGAGGAATGAATTTTTATTGAGGAGTTGAGTGAGGGGCCTAGCAATGTGACCATAATTGCGAACAAATTTGCGATAGTAGCCTGTGAGACTCAAAAATCCTCTCAAGCTCTTCAAGGTCTTTGGGTGAGGAAAATCCTGAATTGCCTGGATATTTTTGGGGTCCACCCTGACACCTTCACACCACACACTGTGGCCCAAATACTCAACTTCTTCCATGCCAAAAGAGAACTTGGAAATCTTGACAAATAATTTATGCTTGTGGAGCAGTTGCAAGAGCAGATCTACATGTTGAAGAGGTGTGGTCCGGGTGCGGCTGTAGATAAGGATGTCATCAAAGAAAATAAGGACAAATTTTCTGACATATGGTTTGAGCAGGTGGTTCATAAGGCTATGAAAAGTGGATGGAGCATTACAAAGACCAAATGGCATGAATAGGAACTCATAATGGCCTTCATGAGTTCGAAAAGCAGTCTTTGGAATGTCTACTTCTTTCATGCGAATTTGGTGATAGCCCGAGTGAAGGTCGAGCTTAGTAAATAATTGAGCCCCATTTAGTTCATCCAAAAAATCATTGACAACTAGGATGGGAAATTTATCTTTGACTGTCAACTTATTGAGGGCCCTGAAGTCTGGACACATACGCCATTCCCCATCTTTCTGAGCACCATGACCACCGGTGATGAATAAGGACTAATGTTGGGACGAATGACGCCTACTTCCAAGAGTTCCTTGATGATTTTTTCAATTTCATTCTTTTAGGTGAACAGATATCTATATGGGTGCACATTTGGCGGTTGGGCCCCTAGGACCAAAGTAATGCTATGATCATGTTCCCCTCTTGAGGGTGGAAGCTCATGAGGCTTGTCAAAGACTGGCATATGGTTGTTTAAAATCTGTTGCATCTCAGGATGCATATGAAGAGAATTGGGTTCGAAGGCCTAGATGGCATTAAATTGGGCTATAACTCCATGGTGGCCCTTTTTTAACAATTTCTCCATCCTATGTGAGCTAATGATAGAGGGATCTCCCGCCTGGAGTCCGCGGAGGGTATGTGTGTGGTTGTTCTACTTAAAGCTCATATATAACTCCTGGAAATCCATTGTGATTGGGCCAAGTGTGCGAAGCCATTCAACACCTACGACAATGTTGCACCCTCCCATGTGTATGGCAGAAATGTGGGTCTTTAATTGATAATCCCCCATTTTGCAGTTTGACATTTTCACAGTGACCTTCACATTTCATTGTCCACCCATCAACAATTTGGACCTCGAAGTTAGAAACTACTCGGAAAAAACAATGCACTGCTTCCACGACTCTTTGATGGATAAAGTTATGTGTACTGCCACTATCAATCAAGATGACTACCAGGCGATGCTTAATAAAACCTCTGATTTTGAGAGTTTGGGGAGAAGAAATCCCTGCCAAAGCATGTAGCGAGATAACTGGTTCTTCAGGTACATTGTCTTGCTAGTTGTCCTCTTCTTCCTCCTCTGGTTCCTCAAGTGGTGGGGCTTCCTCCGATGAACTGTGATTAGTAGCATCAATTTGAAAGAATTTGGGCTCCTTGCATTTATTCCCGGGGGATTATTTCTCATCATATTAGTAACACAATCCTTGCTTTCTTCTTTCCGCCATTTCTGCTGGTGACACCTTTTGAACCTTGAGTGTTTGGGTAGTGCTTTGAGCTTGGGTGGGGCGACCCTTGGCTATGAAATATGGGTGATTGGACTGGGCTGCTAATGCATGTTCTACTTCAAGAGCTATCCTGCAAGCATGCAGCCATGACATAGGGTGTTGCAGTCGGATCTGGGCTTGTATGGCTTCTTTGAGACCACTGACAAAACATTCCAAGTAGAACTCATCATGTAGACCTCCTAGGCGGAAATCTAAGGCTTCAAAGGCTATAATATATTCATTCACTATTCCTGTTTGTCGGAGCTTAGTGAGATGACCCAAAAAGTTAGATTCATGGTCAAAGCAATCTATAAGATCTTTTTTTGAATGCCTGCCACGTCAAGGGCCTTGCGTAGCAACGTTGATGCCACTTCCACCATTGCCATCTTTCATTGTCCAAATACATGCTACCCACACTAAGCTGAGTTGCATCATCCATGATGTGATTCAGTGTGAAATACTGCTCCATTTGTGCTATCCATGTGGCCGGGTGAAAGCCATCAAATTTATAAATTAAACAATCAATAACTATTAATATGGTTAAGAAATTCATTCTGTCTTCTCAAAAGCAATCTCATTGCCCTGATGATGGACTCACCAAGTCAGTCCGAAACGTTGGTTTCTTAAACTACTCACAAGTTTTCCACAAACTCATTAAAAATCAAGCAACCTGTATGGACTCCCTCTTCAATTATACATGTCCAGCTTGGGTGGTTGCATCTGGGATTGTTGGTGAGTGCCAAAGAGGTGAAGAGACTGGCTGGACTCACCCTCAATGTTTTCATTGCCGGTATGCCTCCGCGTGTTCCTCCCTTTTTCCCTTTGAGAGTGTTTCATTTAAGTTCTTCAACAATTGTAGTACTTCGTTCAATGTTGATTCAAGGGTGTCGATCCTCTCATTGGCCATAGCTTGAGGTCTAGTTTGTACCATGCACCAATCCAATGTACTTGAAATTTGGGACCACCTGATTTTGTTTTTGGCACTAACAATTGAATGGTACCACCTTGCTCAACTTGTCAACTTGATGCTTATGGGCTAAGTATCCAATAAGCATCCTGGGGGGTCAATTTGTTTTTTGACTCCGAATGGAGTTTTACTCCTTGCTTAGGAATACTGTAGTAGTCGAATCCCAGAAAAGTCAATGCTAACCAAAGTCCTGTGAAAATCACGCCCAGGTATAGGAGCCCACACAATTAGTCAGGTATGATTGTTGCGACGGCTACAGAGCCCAAACTGCTAGATATGGATGGTGGATTTGATGGATCTAATAGATCTGAATGGTAGAACTAATTACCCGGGTATAGGATCCCACACAATTAGTTAGAACTGAATGGAGGATTTGATTGTTGTGACGACTACAGAGCCTAAAATGCTAGATCTGGATGGTGGATCTAATGGATTTGATAGATATGAATGGCAGAACTGATTGCTGCTGCTGCGACAGAACCCCACCTACGAGATATGATCTGGCAAAGATGATGTGTGATGCAGAGATAGAGAAGGGAACTATGGTCTCCAGGAGTGTCAAGTGCTACAGATCGCAATATACATAAGGGTCTGACAGTAGTACTCAACCCAATCTTTCAGGGCACTAACCAAGGAGAATCAACTATACCCTTAGTCGTACAACCTGACTACCCTATCGTTCGCATGAGTAATCTCCCCAAGTGCTATTCTTGGTGTACTGCAGGAGCAAGACGGCCGACGGTTTATCTATGGTGAGGTTTTAAGGGAGCCTGAGGGGCTTCCGATATACCCAGAGGGTACTTGGAAGACAGTCCATGCGTGGTTTTGGCTAATGCACTACTACTCGAAGGGGTACGCACAGGGGTTACAAGGGAGTGCAACAAGCATGACCACTTCTTGTATTTCTTGTGTGCATGCCTCCCCAAATTCGTAGGTTTATGCACCCAATGACAGATCCCGTGGTTTAAAGACATTAGAACAAGTCTCTAGCCAATTTTTTTTTGGCTAAAAATTGGAGATCCCACTGGCCCTGGAAAGCGCTCTGATACCACTTATTATGCTCTTAACTTGCAAGACGATACCAGAATACCAAATATGCGAAGAAATATACCTAGAACATAGAACAATGAGAAATAATAGCAAGTATTTTATTATTCAGAAAGCAATGTTCACTTGCCTCTTCGAGGGGGAAACCTCCAATAGAGTTGAGCTCAATTACAAAATAAGACACGATGCTCCTCGAGGGGAGTCTCTATCCTTTATATAGGATTCATACATGCAATACCATGGGGCAATACCATTGTTCTTATTAATACCATCTATCTAATACCATTTCCCATTTGCAACTAACTGTGGTCCCTTCATTAAACGCGGGTCAATCATTTACAATTATTAATATGGGATTTATTGACTCTTTACTTAACTATGATTCGATCTTATTACATAAATAAGGGGGTTAAGGTTGGACCCTAACAAATGCAGGGAACCAAAATTCTTTCAAATTGATGCTATTGATAAAAACTAAGTAGATGAAGCTCCATCCCCTAAGGTTTCTGAGGAAGAAGCAGGTGAAACCAAAATCAACCGAGAAAATGATCTCACATTTATGCCAAATGAGCTTGTTATATCACTACATGCCTTGGCTGGAATTTCTTTTCCCTAGACTCTCAGAATTCGAGATTTTATTAAACATCGCTAGTAGTGGTATTGATTGATAATGGAAACACTCATAACTTTGTCCATAATAGGGTTGAAGAAGCTATTCATTGCTTTGTACAGTCGGTATCTAATTTCCAAGTCCTTGTTGCTAATGGGGGGGCCATGAAATGTGAAGGACAATGTGGGTGATTACCACCTAAAAACCCACATTTTTGCCATTGAAATGGGTGGTTGCAACATTGTCCTTGGTGTTAAATGGGCTCACACAATAGATTTCTAGGATTTATATATGAGCTTTAAGTTTAATGACCATACTCATACATTGAGGGGACTCCAGGCAGGTGCTCCTACTATCATCAGCTCACATCAAATGCAGAAACTTTTAGAAAAGGGTGATCATGGAGTAGTATCTCAATTTAATGCCATCCAGGCCATTGAATCAACTACTCCTCATATTCATCTAAATATGCAATAGGTATTAGACTACCACCAACAGGTCTTTGAAAAACTTAAAGAGCTTCCACCCTTTAGGGGTGAACATGATCACAACATCCCTTTGATCTCAGGTGCCCAGCCTCCAAATGTCCGCCTATTGATATAATTTTCCCCAAAAGAATGAAATTGAAAAAATCATCAAGATACTCCTCAAAGTAGATGTTATCCATCCCAACACTAGCGCTTATTCATCTCCGGTGGTTATGGTTCTAAAGAAATATGGAGAATCGTGCATGTGTCCTGACTTTTGAGCCCTTCACAAGCTCACTATCAATGACAAATTTCCAATTATGGTTGTTCATGATCTGCTTGATAAACTGCATGATGCTAAATTATTTACTAAGCTATACCTTTGCTTGGGCTATCACCAAATACACACGAAAGAAGTGGACATTCCAAAGACAACCTTCTGAATTCATGAAGGCCATTATTAATTCCTGGTCATGCCATTTGGTCTCTATAATGCTCCATCCATTTTTCAAAACCTCATGAACCACGTTCTGAAACCATGTATTGTAAAATTTGTCCTCGACTTCTTTGATGACATTCTCATCTACAAAATAACATGGGACAAACTTCTTCAGCATGTTGACTAGATATTGCAATTGCTCCAATATCACAAATTATTTGTCAAATTATCCACATGCTCCTTTTGCATGGAATAAGTAGAGTATTTGGGACACATTGTGGGCCATGAAGGAGTGAGGGTTTATCCAAAAAATATTCAGGCAATGCAAGATTACCCTAACAAACAACTCTGAAGAATTTGAGGGGATTCTTAGGTCTTCTATCGAAAATTTGTCCATAATTATGGATTCATTGCCAGACCCTTCACTAACATTCTCAAGAAAAATTCATTTATTTGGACTAACGCAACTCAATTGGCCTTCTTGGCTCTCAAACAGGCCATGTGCTTGTTGAAGGCTTGAAATTCTTTGCCTACAACACTATAAGGGAGACCACTTGGTCCAGACCTTAAAGCAACTCCTTTTCCATTCAGAATGGTGGTTCAAACTAGTTTAACTAGGTCCAATTACCTTTTCCCTATTGCTATGGGTTTAAGATGTTTCCTTAGTTACCAATAGGCAAGGACATCAAATCGATTCTTCTTGCTGGTTAGACAAGAGAATGACCCTTAAGTTGTTTTAAGGGCACAACTAAACCACTCTAAATTTTAGCCTCTTAAAAAGAGGACTTATGGAATGAAAAATGTATGATAACACATGCAAGATCTAGTTTAAGATGCAATTAATCTAACCTATCCCGATTGAAGGAAAGGGAAATTCTTCTCTCAATCGAGAGCCAATTAACTTAACAGGGAAAAGAAGCTTTAAAGAATTGGAATTAAGATGAAGGAATTAGATCAAGAAAATAGCTCACAACATCTGATTCCTTGTTAATAGAAATACTAATGATCAAGCACTTAGTAAATAGTTACATAAGTTCCCATTGAAAATATATCCAATTCCTTATTATCATATGCATAAGAACTACAAAGATTCATGATGAATTACTGAATTAGTTCAAATAAGACATCATGTATGCAAACAAACAATTATTATCCTAAATCGTAAGATAGATTGCCGATCTAATATTATAACTATTTGTTCCTATATATATTTCAGTTTTCAAATTACATTTAATATCAAGTCTGTAAAATAGTCTTATCAGAGTTTTAAATGAATTAAGAATTAAAACTCAACAATATTACATGAAGCCAACAATTAACTCATACATCTATAAATATAAATTGAAAATTTGAGAAAGAATTTGCATTCATGATTTCAACAAACAGTAGTGCTATAAGAAAATCAGAGAAACACATATTTATTAATAAAAGAAAATCGAATTACAAAACCTCACAATATGGCATCAGTGCACAATCCTATAGGCTTTCAATTGATCTTTGCTTGTAGAAATGGCCTCCTCCTGACAACAGTAGTGTAGAAATTCCCACTGTAGATCAATAGATTATGCAATATACTAAAGCAAAATACAAGATCTACTTCTACAAAAAAATTTGTTGAAGCTTAACTGAATATGAGCAAGATTAATTAGAGCACATATAACTAAGAATGAGAAATCAATCACACATGAACACAGAAGAATAACCTGGGGAAAGCCTCAGCCTAAAACCCTAATCTCTGTATTATCATACAAGTGGAAATATGTTCAAGTTACAAAAAGAATTAGCTCACAAGCTATCCTGCTCTCTCTGCAATCAAACAATACAATTCACAGACTGAGTAGACAAAAGATATGCCTTCCCTCAACCCTCCAAGCGTCCTATTTCCTTGTGTAGTTTTTCTTGGGGTCCAATGATGCCACCTATGTGATTGGCCTCATCACACACTCACTAAATTGAAGAAGTAACTGCGCAATATCCAAGGAATGAATTTCTTCTGCATGCAAGAGATATTCACAATGGAATATTCTTGCAACTGATAGTACACTATACCTCCATTTGATCTCAACTGGGTCTCTGTTTGAATTGGCATGCATGAGTTATTTATGAGAAAATATTCAATTATATAAAGTGCAGTAGTTACATGCATCCATGCATTAACTAAATGAACTCACAATTAGTTCAACAAAATATTTGAACTAATCTAATTGGACTTGACTCAGTTAACTGAGCCAACTAATTACAACTCAATATTACAACTCATCGTTATCTCTTTAACTGATCGATAAATTCCTCAATCAATGGAGAAACTGTTGCATGTCCCCACATAGACTTCATGTTTGATTTTCTATAACTAATTAACTCAAGATGAATTAATTAATTATTTTACAAACAACTGCTAAGATCAAATTCGGATTTTTACTTCTCTATTTTAGTTCAAGGAATAACTAAAATGGGAAGGTATCTCGAAATCATGGAAAATTTTAGGGGCGAATGTTCGCCCTTTGGCGAAATTAAGGGGTTTTAAATTTTTAGTTGGCGAATATTTTGTATCATAGTACATTTTTACAAATCATCTCAAATAGCCCGCCTTATTTTAAGGGAGAGGGTAAAAAAAGCTAAATTTAGCCCTTGAAATTAGGAGTTGCAACCTTCCATTCACCCTAATTTTCAAGAATAGGTTTTATTTAAGTGAATCATATGGGCCAAATACCATATTTATAAAAGAGGTACGGTAAATTAATAAAAATATAAATAAATGAGAGGTATGGTAAATAAATAAAACATTTTTATATTTACTGCATAAGTCACCTTATATACATGCAAGGGTATAAACAAATAAAAATATAAGTAAAGTGGAGGTATGGTAAATAAATAAAAATATAAATAAACTAGACGTATGGTAAATAAATAAAAATTCTGTTTATATTTAGTCCATAACCCTCGTTCTATTTATGAGGGCTCAAAAAAGAGGTTCTATTTAAGTGAATCCTATGGGCCAAATACCATATTTGTAAAATATGTATCGTAAATTAATAAAAATATAAATAAACGAGGTATGGTAAACAAATAAAACATCTTTTTATATTTACTCCATAAGTCACCTTATATTTAAGAACACTCAAAAAATGCACTATACTTAGGTGAAACCTATGGGAAAAATACTATGGGATAAATACCATGGGCTAGATTATTATTAATACCATGCAAAAGAACATTATTAACCCTAATATTAGTATTAATAAAAATAAAAATGGCACATGGTATTGACCCATGGTATTCACCAAAATAGCACATGGTATTGACCCAATGTAGCCTATTTAAATGGGAGAATTAAACCAACATAGATCCATCTTTACTCTGGATCTACTAACCCCCGAGAGGTATCAAATATCGTGATATGCAAACTAGCATAGAGTGAAATAATATTTGATCCCTCTCCGGGCTTGGTGGATCAAAGTAAAAATGGATTTTGTAATTTAATGTATGTTAAACATTTTAGCTTGTTTAAAATAAAAATCAACTATTAATTTTATTCATTTTTATAAATTACTAATAGTAATTTTTAAGCTCCAGGTTTATGATAACCCATGGTAATGCCAATATCTTACAAGATTTTATAATTGAGTAAAATATTCGCCATGCCTGGTGAGAGTTTCGCCAAAAAATTATATATACATATTATATTATTGATAAAATCGCCTTCCATTTTTCCTAAATACCATGGAGATTCACCCATTTATTATACTTATAAATTTAGGGGGGGTTCTTAAAATTTTCCCTGATCCAAATTAGCCCAAAGGCCCAAGACAAAACCACATTCACCTGTCCTTGGGGTACTTTCTCTTATAGGTTCCTTCCTTTTGGCCTATTCAATGTCCCTCTCACTTTCCAGAGGGCAGCCTTGAGTATCTTTGCCGAGCTAGTCCATGATGTTGTGGAAATTTATATGGATGATTTTACACCCTATGGGTGTGATTTCCAAGAGGTTCTCTCTGTCTTGGGTAAGGTGTTGAAAAAATGCATTGAAATGAACTTGTCCCTTAGCCCTGAAAAATATGAGTTCTTGATGACTGTAGGGACTCTTCTAGGTCATTCAATATCCCAGAAAGGACTGCAGGTGGACCCAAATAAGATAGCCATCATCCAAATGGTTCAACCTCCACAAAAACAGAGGGATGTCAGAAGTTTTCTAGGCTTAGATGGATACTATAGGATATTTATAAAAGACTTCAGCAAGTTAGCTTCTTCTTTATTTGGGTTACTGGCCAAAGACTCTAGATTTTCATGGTCAGAAAATTGTCAAGACGCTTGGACACCCTAAAGGACAGGTTGACTATTGCACCCATTCTCCGAGGCCCAAATTGGGCTCTTCCTTCCCATATACATGCTAATGCCTCTCATAAAGCCATAGGAGTAGATCTAGGCCAGATAGATGACAGGCTACCTTATGTTATTTACTTCATCAGTAAGAATCTGTCAAAAGCTGAACTGAACTACATAGTGACTAAAAAGAAGCTCCTAGTTGTTGTGCATTCATAGAACAAATTTAGGCATTACATTACAGGTTACCAAACATTTTTACATGCTGACCATGTTGCAATTAAATAATTGATGAATAAACGTGATGTAAATGCACAAATTATTAGATCGTTACTTTTATTGCAACAATTTGATTTAACTATTATTGATAAGCCTCACAAGGAGAAGGACATTGTAGATTTTTTATCCAGATTGACTTTGCCTATAGGGGAGGAAGGAATGGTTGATGATCAGTTACCGGATGAACACTTATTCGCCATTTCAATTCTCTCTCCATGGTTTACTGACATAGCAAATTACTTGGCGTCTGCACAGTTTCCACCAAATTTGTCCTCCAAGGAAAAGAGTAAGATTGTGAGGAAGAGCACTGCATTCACTTGGATTGGGGGCAACCTATTCAAAATATGCCTGAATAAAATTCTGAGAAGATGTGTTAAGGAGGAGAAAGACTTTGACATCCTCCTGGCCTGTCATGATGGGCCTTTTGTAAGTCACTTTGTAGCCAAAAGGACAACATTCAAGGTGCTACAAGCTAGTTATTACTAGCCCAATATTCACCAGGATCCGAGGAGGTATACCAGTCAGTGTAATCGGTTCCAAAGGATGGGGAAACCTATCGAAAGGGATGAAATGCCTCTACAACATTAAATTACTTTCAAGTCATTTGACAACTGGGGCATGGATTTCATTGGACCCATTGACCCTCCATCCAGGCCAAAGTAGTACATCGTTGTGTGCACTGACTATTTAACCAAGTGGGTTGAAGCCAAGGATGTCAAAGCAAAAACAAAAGAGAAAGTGGTTGAGTTCTTAAGGGAAAATGTATTTTATAAGTTTGGGTACACTAGAGAACTGGTCACTGATCAAGGCAGCCAATTTACATCTCACATGATTGAAAATTTGTTGAGCCAGCACAAGATCAAGCATAGAACATCTGGTCCTTACCACCCATAAGCTAACTGGCAAGTGGAGGTAGCTAACAGACTGCTACAAGACATTTTGACCAAAGTGATTAGGAGCAGTAGAAAGGACTAGGAAGATAGATTAGTTGAGGCCACTTGGGCCTACAATACCACCTAGAAGAGCACCAATGGATTCACTCCTTATGAGCTATTCTAAGGGAAGAAGGCCCTGTTGTCCATTGAATTTGAGTACAACACCTCAAGAATGGCATCACAACTAGATCTAGATCTCACTAGGGCACAACAATAAATATTTCTCCAGTTGAATGGGTTAGATGAATTTAGGATGCAGGCCCTCCTACACACGAAGGTGACTTATGTTCAAAGTAATATTTGGCATGATAGGAACATAAAGGAAAAACAGTTTCAAGAAGGTGATTGATCTTTGTCGTATGATTCCAGATATAAGGATTTAAAAGGAAAATTAAGGACTATATGGTTAGGGCCTTATGTCATAGAAAAATTTCATGATAATGGTTCATTACAAATAAGAACCATTGATGTAGAGGCTATCCCTTTACTTGTCAATGGGTACAGATTGAAAGTCTACAAGAACCCCTTGTCAAAGTAAGAACTCATCAATGGCATCAGAAAGACAGTGATGGTGGTGGATCAAGTCTCAACTTCTACCCCATCACGTCCCTGAAAAAAGAAAAGAAAAGAAAAATAAAAGGAAAAAGGAGAAAAAAGAGAAAGAAAAAATAAAAATAAAAATACTCAAGTGAAAACCTCCATTAGGCGCCCGAGTCCCACTATTGGATTGAAAACCTCTTGAGGAGGCCAAATGGTGTTGAAAATAAAAAGATATCTAGGTGAAAACCTATTTTGAGGCACCCAGAGCAAGTAGCTAGGATGAAAACCTCCTTGGAGGAAGACTAGTTGTCTTTTAAAAAAAGAGAGAAAAGAAAAAATTTGAAAATGTTGTTTGTAGGTCAGCAGGAGGAGGGTCAGCGCGACTTGAGATGAATATAAGGACCTACAAAATCCATATTTTAATTCCTCCATCTCATGGTCTTTATTTTTTCATCGATCCTTCCATTTATGAACTCCTCCAACTTAGTTTACACAGGTTTTGTGTTTTCTATAGGATTCCTTGTAATCCTACATGATTCCTTGAAAACCTACAAGTGTTTCCTGTAGGAATTACAGTGGCTTTGGAATCCCAAGAAAAGTTACCCTAGAGTAAGGGGATGACTATCATGTGTTAAAAAATAAAATAATCACTCCACCACATCATCACCATGCCTTTCATCACCTTGTTACCCCTACATCCATCCAATAAGTCAATTCAAAAATATATATAGTTTCCAAAGAAGAAAAAACAAATAGAAGAGGGTGAGAATATAGGATAGAGGAGCAATACTTGAAGGCTATACCTCTCACCTACCATTCACTAGAACCCTTCTATACTCATGTAAATAATCCTCATGCTCGAGAAGTAAAAAAAGTATGAAAGTTTAGGGGAGAGGCAACTACAAGACATCTTGTAGGTTTCTTGTAGCATCCTATCCCACAAAGGAAATTTCACAGGGTTGCAACCATCTTCAACATAAATATTCCAAGATTAAGGAAGCTCCTCCAGAGCTCAGCAGTAGCAGCAATATCATCAGCATCACTCTTCAGTACCTGCACATCCAAGGAAACAAGCATCACAAGAGGCTAATACAAAAAAAATATGCAGCAAAAACACAACACATGAACATAATTCTCCAACAAGAAACTTCATCAAAGCATATTACCCACATGTATATCATCTTACTCATGCTCTCTCGTTAGCATGATATGATAAAAAATGTAGTATTATGTAAGAGTTGGTTTTATAAGAAAAGGTGGCTAGTTAACTTGGCCACCTTCAGCCAATCGACAAGGAGAAAACAGTTAGACCACTCCACACATTGCAACATTGAAATTAGAATAAAAAGGAGATAATGCCAAAATTGGTTAAGTTACAAAGGAACAAAGTGGGAGATGATTATGAGGTAAGTGGAATGATGGAATGATAGTGGGACCAATGGTCCAAAAGGAGGTGCTCGTACTTAGACAACCATCACACCATCCCACACGATCATAGATATAAGGAAATAAAACACTAATTCCCACACTAAAAGAACATTTGCAATCTCAATAATTCAACGAAAAGAGGTTGCCTCGGCCTTCTTGAAGCAACACCTATAGGAGATAGTGAGAATTTTGTAGTGCAAAAGCACCCACAAGATCCTACAGGAAGACCTAAAAGATACAGAGCAGTCATCTATAGGATTATCAATGGTCACTAAGGGAGGAGATATTGAAGTTTTTCCTCATCAGAATGTAACCAATGAGGTAGGAGATATACCTTCCCATTTTTTCCAACTAAAAAGAAGAAAAATTCCTCATTTTGTTATAGGATTTGTAGTCTAGGAGAACAATATTGCAGAGTTAACATTTAAATCTCTCTCACACACCAGAATTCTTGAATTATATCCATACAATCCTCTACAATTACCAGGGAAAGATGATAGTTGGTTTTAAAAAGAGGGAACCCACAAACATAGTAAGAATTCAACAGCACCCTCCTCTAGTAAAAGTTTTCACAAGGCCAATTGGATGGGGTTCTTTGAAAGAATGAGAGGATATGATGATGAGGTGGCCAGAGACTTTGCTCTCTCACTCATACCCCTCACTACGACCCATGCCACTGTTATGGTGAAAGGCCTATCAGTGGAAATCACTCCTGAAGTTATAAGCAGAATCACCACACTCTATTTAGGGTTACCTTGGAGAAAAGAAGATAAGGGTAAAAACACCCTTGCAAAGAAGAAATTATTTTTGGAAGGGGAGGAGGAAATGGAGGACAAAAATGGAGTCAGAAGATAAATCCTTCCATAGTCTTGGAATGATTTAGTTACCACCTCATTAAATATATATCATGTGAAGGGAGATATAGTGTGGTGTATGGATACCATTCTAGACTCCTCCAAGAACTGAGATTTTGAGTAGACACACCTCCTCAAAACAGATTAAGTATACCCTACTTTCTTCTTCAATCAATGATAGGTATGATCATCAAAGTGTAGGAGGGAAAACATAAATAAGTCGCCCATCATGGGTTAATCAAACTTATCCTAGTAGATGCTCTACAAAAGCTAAGACTACCTATTACATGGACAACTTCCAGAGACATGCAAGCAGAGGGAGAAATTCAAGCTCTTGAATATGACAAAAGCCCCACTACTAGTGAGAGGGATGAAGAAATAGAAGGAGAAAATGAAGAGGAAACAGAGGAGGAAAAAGATGAAGAAAAGGAAGAGGAAAATGAAGAAGAGACAAAAGAAGAAAAAAAATAAGACACAGATGAGCAGAGTGAGAAACTAGAGGAAGAAGAGAAAGAGAAAAACAAGGATAAGAAGGAGAATGGGAAAGAGGAAGTAGAATAGAAATAATAACAGAGGGTTGGGTATCTCTAGCACCAACTGAGAAAGAGGCAACAACTACTCTTACTGCCCTAAGTACACCTATCAAGTCGAAGGGGAAGAAACAAAGAAAAACCCCACTGTACTTTAGGATAAGAAAGAGCACAAGGATCAGGCAAGGAAGGCCTCAAACACCCGCGAAAACTCCTATTGTCATTGAAGACTCACCAAAGTAGAAAGAAAAAATAGCTCATCTTGAGAAAAATCAAGGAGAAGGATCATCAAGACAAGTCTCTCAAATCTCCCATCACTTATGTTAGGAGGTCTGTCACAAGGTCTGCCTCATCAAAGGGAAAAGGTCTCCTATAGGAGTCACAGAAAGACCTATAGGAAGCTGAGGCCATCCTAGAGGAAACTAGGTTAAACCTATAGGAAACTCTGAAAATGGACGAGGAAGCTATCAGTTAGCAAGAAGCAAAGAAGGAAGACCCAGAGCTCAGAGAGCCTAGTCCACAACCTAACCTCAACTCTTACTACAAGTTCATTAAATGGGGCAAGGTTATCCCATAGAACTTTTCCATCCCCTTATGAAAGATTAGTTAGAAGTAGAGAATGCATGGCTAAGTGTATAATTACAAGAAAGAGGAAGCAAATTAGTAGCTATGGCTAGTTTATCCTTAGAGGCAATCCACTGCAGGATGTCAGCCAAGTCTTATGCCTTGTATCTCAAGGAACAATGGCTACAATCCAAATTAAGACTTTAGCATAGAGGGGCACTATGCCCTTACAAGACTATAGACAATTCATTAATCTCTATGATGAAATCACCTTCGAAGATAAAGCAAATATGTCTGAGTTTTACCTACACAACTTGGCCTTAACAAATTTGAATGTGTGGGACCCAAATTCAAAGATAAAAGACTTGCAATTGATGGCCTTAGCATCATGGATGAATCATGAGGAGGAAAGAGCTACATAGATGAAAAAGGTAATGGAAAGAGAAGAGAAAGAACCACATATGATCTAAGCTGAACAATCCAATCCAATGGCTATCATCAGAACCCAGAACCTAATTGCAAATGATCCTAAGCTTGCACGTAGGTACCTTGCTATACAAGAGTAATAAATCACACACTTTGAAGATATGTTTAGATTGGTAGGAGATTACAACATGAGATATTTCTGAAGCAGATGGAACACCTTGCCTTACAACCTGAAAATTAGAGAATACCATTCTTCTCAGAGAATGAGAGAGGCACTAAATAGAACACCCATGTACAAGCAAGCTCTACAAAGACACAAAGTCAATTGGATTGGCTTGAGACTCACTCCACCACTACTTTTAGGAATGTTGGAAGGAAGGAAAGAAGAAGAAGAAAGAAGGTAGTGGGAAGAGATAGAGAGGAAGGCAATATTTTATTCACAAGAGGAAGAAACTACAACAAAAGCATGGGATGTCAGGGAGGCCACCAGAGCAATCAAGGACATGGATATATATTAAGTTGCTCAGAGGATGAGCAACACTTTCAGTAGGGGGTGATGATGAGCCTCATCATTAGGTAACTATATGGACCTTAATACACCTCGAAGGTTATTAAAATAAACTCTTCTCATAATTCCTTACATGTTTTAATTAAAATTTTCTTAATGAGATAAGTAAAAGTAAGATGTATGTCTAGTGTTCTAATGTGCAGTGATTGCAGGTTTTTGAGAGAAAATCATGCCTATTTGGCTAATTAAGGGAAAAAAACTCAAATGATACAAGGAGGAGATATTATAGGAGATAGATTCTCCCATTAAATCCTCACCCATTCTAATATTCTCCAATCAGATCACACTAGCTTGGAGTTGCAAGCAGCCGAGTCATGGAGATCATGGGCATCCAAGCCAATGACAGTTAAGAGCTAGTTCATATTGAGTTTGGGAGCCGAGACTCCCTATATTTAAGGAAGTTGTTGGAGACTTCAGTTGTATAAATAAGGAGGCATAGAGCCTCATTAGGATTTGGATTTTTGATGTAAGAGCACTAAGCATTTTCGAGTGCAAGTTTGTGGCAAAATATTGTTATGTAATTTTTCTGATATGATAACGAGAATGAGAATTTCCTTGATCCAGCACTAAGTTGACTTAGAGGACTGAAGCTCTTGGGTTAGGGCCCAACCATAGAATCAAAGATTCCTCTTCTTGTACTTGTATGTTTAGGTTATTTCATAGATTAATTGTTGAATTGGTTTTAGCATTTTTTCATTGCAAGTAGTGGTAAATTTGATTAGTTTTCTTCCATTTGTGCATAGCTTTAGCAATAGTTTAGAGAGGTAAAGAAATACCAAAAAGGATGATAGAAGGTGGATTTTGCCTCACTTCTCCCTTCAGGGACCATGGTTTGAGGAAAAACTCCTACTGAGCCCCAAAAACATAAAATTATGATCTCTTATGGAATTTAGGGTTTTTTGCTACTTAGGCCAGCAGTGTTTCAGTTTTCAAGGATAGGTTTCAATCGTAATTTATGATATCTTCAGCTTTGTATTAGATCTCATGGTGTTTCAAAATATTCTTCAAGTATTTCCATGCATGAACTAGGCAACTAAATAATGAAATTTTGTTTTCTTAAGTTCAGTGGAAACCTTTCTTGTTTGACATGATTCAGGCATAAATGCCAGTGATGTATGTATTGCAGGAGTTTTAATAGTGAAGGTAGATCTCATGCCAACAAACCCAACCTAACCTCATCCATCCATGATCACCAAAAGCCACTAATTCCATCAACCAATTCATCCTTCCATAAGGATAACTTTCCAAGTTTGTTAAGCAAATCTAACAATATTACAAACTTTGGTTTGAGCTCCGAGGAAGTCCTAGCCACCCGCTTACCTTGTTTCTTCCATCACTCACCTTCCCTTAGCCCTATACCACCTTCCAAATCACTCCTATTTCTCTCGGCTAGATCCTATAGGAGCATTAGGACATCATGTAGGAAGCATTAGGACATCCTATAGGATGACCTGTAGTGGCTTATTTTGAGACCGAATTGTGAAAGGAACATCCAAGAATATAGGAGAAGACCCCTATTTTCTCCCAAGCCATCTAACCTTTCACCACCATCGCTAACCCACCTGTCACATCACCAAGAAGATTTAGCATTCACGTTTTCAAAAATAGGACAGAAAGGAAAAGAGAGTTAGTGTGTTCATTCATGTGCACAACAGTAAAATGTTTGGTTATTTCAGATTGCATGCCTAGGATAGCTAGGATTACACACATGCTAGCTTAGGATTCTTCTGAAGAAAGATACCTTAACAAATAGTAAGATGATTGGTGTGTTTAAAGCATTTATTTTAGTCTTTCATTACTACACTAGACAATATTTTCGTTCTGCCAATTAGGGTAAAATTCCTCCTTCTTCATTGGTAATCAAACTTCTTCTGAAACAATAGAAGGTTGGTTTCAGAAACCATAGTGGTCTATCACCAACTCAGTAGTGACAAAGAGTGGACCCATTGCATCTGCTTGTGTATACAGCACTATCACCTCCAAGTTTGTACGAACCCCAAATTGATAAAGTAAAGTTGGTAGCCCCAGGAGTTGTAGCATTCTTGCTACAACACTAGTGCTCATTAGTGATATTTCCAATGCAACCACCGACGCATTGGTTGACCCATGTTGGTGAAGGCTTGCTCCATAAGCAACCAGGTTGTGTGGACCGACAATCAATAAATATATAACAATGAAGACAAACACGCTTCATGTTTAAAAGTGTCCACGAGACATAAGTGAATGCAAGTGCATGACATGAGGTCCATCGACTTGTCATATTGTGCGACACTATGTGTAGCTTTGAAACATACACATACTCTTGACTCTGACATGCAAGCAAACGAAAGAAATAAAGACAACTTGCATCGTGTACGTATGCTTGCAATGTAAGATCCCTCCAATGCATGAAAAATGGGATCATGCAGTTCGAGTGGAGAAAGCATGATCTATGTGTGAGATTGATCGTCAATGCATACAGATGAGTGATGAGTAGCCTTGGGTGATTGAAGAATTTCCTAAGTTGAGGTGAAGCTAACCCCAAGAGAGTGAGGGCTTTCCATAACCATTAGTTCAGGTTGAAGTGCTTGGACAGTATTGGGTGTTTCGAAATCATCGTTAGATAGATCATCATAAACCGATGGCTTCGAAAAATTGACTGCGATAGAATCATGATTGTGATCGAATATGGGAGTGAATGGATCATGATAGCCATGATCAGAAAAATCAATGATTTCATTGGAATCCTCATGATCTGATGAATCAAACAGAGGGGTGGATGAAAAACGAACAAATTCATCCTCTTTGTTTCTAGAAAAGGTAGACGAAAGATCAAGTGGATGTTAAATGAATAACTTATCCTCTCCATTTTCAGATGATGGACTGAGATCCGTGTGTCCTGTGAGTGATCAAGAATGGGTGCATTCGTAGATTAAGATACACATGCAAAATTATTGATGGAAGATTCACCGAAGATGTCAAGGAAGAACGAAGGAGGTTCAGACAAAAGGGAGTCATCCTTCGTCGAGTGTTGATGCTCAAGCTCCCAGTCATACTTTTCATGAATGTCAACGCATGTTGTTTGTGCAACACCAACTCTATCAGTAGCTTGATCCTTGTTCACAACATGTGTAGAGACTGGAATGGAAGAACACAAGACATTATCATCCAGAGTATTAGCCAAGTACGAACACAGAGGTTGTGGAACAAATTTCATGTGACAACTCGATGGAATCACAACCAAATTTGCATGAAAATTAAGCGAAGTGATGTTGGGAGGATGTGACAGCTAAACAAATGTGTGAGCATGATCTCCTGCATCACTCTGTAGTGGTGGAGCTATCTGATGAGGGAACGATGGACAATCACTTCTGATAGTGACCGTATATGTCTGTGATTGTGTAGCTCCATCACTGAAGAATATTGAGTGAGGCCTGATTTCAAACTTCTTCTCGAGACGAGAGGATTTCTTAACACAGTTTTCGAATCCATCCCAAGGATAGAAAATTTTCATCTGGCTCTTCAAAGCTTGAAACTTCAAATCATGGAAGTGCTGCCGAAAATCCATAGGTAATTCATGCGGATCCTTCCATTGTTGTAACAGTTTTTGGTCAAGATGGTTTGGATCAAAATGATAGAAAGTGTCTTCAATGAGATCACATAAGTGTTCAAGTGAATGCACATTGTCAGTTGGTAAATTGCACAACAATTGATGTGGAGATTCACGAAGTGTGTATGCAAGCTGCAAACTAGCTTGTTCATCAAAACATCCATCTTCCTCATGGAGCATGGAAAGAAAGTCGTTTAAGAACTTAGTTCAGGAGATCTGCCTAGTAAGAAGTCCCAATTAGACCTCAAACCATTTGGAGTAGGAGTCACAATTGTGGGTCGTAATGCCTTGACCATGATTTCACACTAAGGAAAGTAAGGTAACTCTATTGGTGAAAAGAGTGTGACAGTTGTAGTAAGACAAGGAAGGTGCATGAACAGTTCTAACACATGGAGATTTCGGTGAGTGCGCCCCTTGGAAACCTATGGTAGCACATAGCTTGGAAGGGAGCACATGAGAGAAGATGCATCACAAACTAGAAAGAAAGTTAACTAATAATGCAAGGTGATGGTTAAACTAATCAACACATTTCAGTAAGATTAATACATACTTATATAGAATAGTCCATAATGCATGCCTAAGAAAATAGATACATATACCATTTAGAGTAAAAAATATAACTGGAATACAATATGACATATGCATGAAATGTGTTGGCTCTATTATATTAAGAAGTGTAAGCTCCAATCATACAATACATCCATGTCCAACCACTAGTTCCAATAGCAAAATGTTACAACCACAACTACCTGCTCCTCCAAAAAGAGGTACTAGCTCTGCGCAGTGGAGAAGCCAAGGCTCATTACAATATTTTCCAAGCTCTCTCTAAGATAGTCTTATCAGAAGCTTGTCTTACCAAAATCCTATAGAATGAGTTATGAAGTGCTATTTATAAAAAAGGGTGGGATGACCCTTGACGTTCCCCTTTGAGACTATTCATCTACCCTCATGACTCTTCAACTACTATATGACTAATATATTCAACTATCGACACTCGAACTTCCACTTGACAAGACGTTACATTACAATGCACATGTGCCCATGTGAGACAAAATGGCTTGAGCAATCCATGTAAGACATCACTGACACTTAGATCATTGTGGTGAGACCAACTCTTTGACATGCTTGTGATGGTCGAAGGTGATGAGTTGATGCCAAGCTTGGTTTTGCATGATGGTGTCTTTGTGCTCAATGCTGACAACTTCTTGAAGCAAACTCTCGCCTTCATTGCATGCAGGTGCACTAATATGGCTCCTCTATCCAACTCATTTGATAGAATGTGCATGGTCGACCTGGTGTGAACAGACTAGCAACATGTTGATTCATAGTGTCTATGCTTCTCTCCAAGCATGTGCTCGGGGCAGTGCGAATCAACTTGTCAGGGTACATGTTCAGCTCAAGTCGGACTCACTTCTTGTCTTCACCTCGGTGAGTGTGTCGAATGGGTGGGATCGCATGCATGTGCACAATGACATGCATGTTTTTCCATTCCCTTGCATGCGATCAACAACACTGCTCACCTTGTCAGCTCTGTGCTAGCTATTGGGATGGATCTATAACTTGTACAAGCATAGTTTCATTCGTGAGTGCATGTTGCCCCCTATTGTACCTGTTCCTGTTGCAACTCCTTCACTCGTCTATGCATCTCCTATTCTTCCTTGAGTTTCTTCTTCATTACATGCAATTCCTTCTTTGTTTCATTCTCTGGCTTCGTACGATATTCATGTCGCATCATCACCTCATAACCCAAGTCTCAAAACTTTCTTTCATCATAGGTGGATCTTCTTGAGCTTGCCAACTTTGTTCTGCCTTTGTGTTGTCAACAACGTTCCTCTTGCACTAGTTGCATCTGGTATGCTTCCTTCATCTCCTATTGATGGTGTTGCTTGTCGTGATGTTACTGCCATCACATCTTGATGTCCTTGTATATGAACAACTTGATGTCTCCATGTGTAGGAAAGTTCATAGACACTTGATTGACTACATCCCCAAGTGTGCTCTGAATGGTGTCTTCGACTCTGCTCTACTGGAAACCACTGTACCTGTTCTTCTGAGAAACAGATGAAAACCAGCAATACCTAGATATATGGAAACATTCATGGCAAGAAATATGTGAGTCGAAAACCAAAATGTACTTGAGAACTGACTTGGAACATACCTATGTGACTGATCATGAAGGTTGCACAATTTTTGTCGAGAGTTTGGGAGACTAACTGCAAAACTATGCAAGGCATAGTTCAGGCTATCAAGAGGCTAACTGACTACTAGAACTGCACAATGCACAGTCCAGCCTAGCCTACTGAGGACTAAAGCTACGGAATGTGCAGTTTCAGTCAGTAGTGACATGCAACCAACAAACTGCATTGGGCATTTTTTGGGGCCAACACAAAACTGCGTCCAAGAATTGTGCAATGCAAGCCTGGAGGTCAGTGACTAGCTAGATTTACATCGTTTCTAGAGGGAAAGCAAAGCCTTCACTTCTAGAAATGTGAAGTGCTAGCCGGGCAACGCACAGTCCTGGCCAAGGCAGCCTAGTCTAGCTGATGAGTGATTGAAAATATGAGAAGTGTGAATTCATGATGAGATGAGTGCAACCAAGAGGGAATGATCATTCATGCAAACAACAAGTGTAGGATACAAGAAATGGGAAAGCATGCAAGTGTGTGAAGCGATTCACTGCAGCAATGATGTCCATGCAAAAATAGTTCCATGCATGTGACAATAGTGAGATGCAAATGAGAACTAAAACAGTGCTAGTACAATCTAGTATGCATGTAAAAAATAACAAGTGCTCACTGAAATCGAGAAGGCAATAGTCACATAAAGCAAAAGACAAAAAGTGACAAAAATGCAATGCAAGTCATGAACAGTGAGCTTACCCCAAGACAAATAATATGAATGTGCCGACAACTCCTAGATGTAGTGTGGGATGCCAGAGCTGCAAGGTCAATGTGAGGAATGAGCTTTGTAGGGTCCAATTGATGAGCTTTGATAAGGTCGAGGTTGTGACATGCATGCCACAAATCTAGGAAAAGAGAAACTTGGTAGGAGGATTCTGAGATGATCCTTGCATGTAACCTCCAACTACTAAAAATAGATCCTTGAATCAAGGGATGGATTTGCATGTTGTCTTGGGAGGAGCATCCCATGCATGAAAATCATTTTTTCTCAGTGCCCGGGGGTACCAGTCAACTCAACTATACATGCAAGAGCCTACTCAACTACTGGGAGAAATGCACATTTCTAGGAGGGAGCTGGGCTAGCTGCCTAAGGGATTTGGATAATTCCTAGGAAAAGCATCTGAGTGCTTCCCAGGATTGCACAATTCCTGTGCTGAGCAGCCCCGCAAGGAAGAATTGTGTTATTTTCTCAGTGAATCTTGGCTGGCAGATTTGCACAATTTTTGAGCCTAAGAGGCTTCTAGATAGAACTGCATAATTTCTAGAGGGAAGGTTGGTTTCCCTCCAGAATTGCACAATTTCTTGAGGGATTTTCTCAACCTATAGCTGGACCAATTCTGGAAAAACAACCTGTGAGGGGAATGCAACAAGCTCTGATGGATAGGCTATCACTCTGCAAGAAAATAACTAAAGCTTGTATACTTGATGAAGCAAGACATGCTTATGTGAAAGGTTGATAGGGAGGCTCCAAAACAAAGATAAGAAAAATATTTGAAGGGTGGTTGTAACCACTACAACACTACCCTTAGTGAGTTTGACTTCAAGATTAGATACATCAAAGGTAAGGAGAACATGGTTATAGATGCTCTGAGTAGGAAAGTGCAGTTAATCCATGTTGCAACACTGATCTCATATGGGACAAATTTATAGGATTGGATCTTACAGGTGGAACATAAGGATGACAGGTACAAGGAGCTTACGCACATGTTGCAACGGGGTACAGGTGACTAGGATGTGGATTATCATCTTACATCAGATGGCTTGGTGAGATTTAGGGATAAGATCTATGTGTCAGCTGATAGTGAACTCAAGAAGATTATCTTGAGGGATTTTCATGTAAAACCATATTCACGTCACCCAGGATATTAGAATATGTTGATATAAGTAGAGAAGTTTTACTATTGGCCAAATATGAAGAGTTGAATATGAAGATGGAAGTGACAAAGTTCATGGTGAGATGTTTTGATTTTCAGCAGGCCAAAGTAGAGTGTAAGCTTTCAGCTGCATTGCTTCAGCCGATTCCTATTCCAGAGTGGAAATGGGAGGTCATTTCCATGGATTTCATGAGATTGTATGGTGTTCCAAAGAATTTTGTGTCAAACAGGGATGCCAAGTTCACTTCCATGTTTTGGAAGAAATTGTTTGCAAGATTGGGGATATAGTTGACCTTCAAAATATCATATCATTTACAGATAGATGGATAGACAAAGATGGTCAATAGGATATTGGAGGACATGTTGAGGATGTATTTCATGCATCGGTCGAGGAGATGGGAGGAGTATCTTCCATTGGTTGATTTTTCTTACAACAATAGTTATCAGGAGTCACTGAGGATGAGTCTGTTTGAGGCACTGTATGGACGGAGTTGTAATACTCCCATGACCTGGAGTAATCCAATGTACAAGGTACTTATTGAGCCAAACATGGAACAATAAATGCACATTATAAAGAGGAATCTAAAGGTAGCACAGGATAGGCAGAAAAGTTATGCAGACTAGCACAGGGCATTTTAGTAGTTTCAGGTTGGGGAGCATGTGTGTTTGTGCATCAAGCCCAAGAAGAGATCCTTGAGGACTGGATCATGTACCAAGATGGCACCATGGTATTGTATTTGTTTTGAGATCCTTGAGAGGATTGCACTAGTGGCCTACCAATTTTCACTACCTCCAACAGTGAAAGTCTATGATGTTTTTCATGCTTCATTGCTTAAAAGATATGTAAACAATGTTGAATCTCAGGGAACATTTTATGGGCTAATATTCATAGATGGGCTAATTTTCAATGCTCTTTCCAAAAAAAGATTCACCAATTCCCATTTTTTCCTAAAAATGATTCGCCCAAATCTTATAAGAAAAAATATTTTACCTTAAAAAATCGCCAAAATTTTATAGAGACTATATAAAATCATGTTGGTTGTGTGGGGCCCAACCCAAGTTCATTGTTAGTTAGCCAAAAAAATCCCTACACTACTGGCCCTCTCGGCATTAGCTCACAGAGCACAGACTAAAGTCTCACCCAAAGCAGTATGGGGGGATGCTGGAGCCAAGTTTCCACATGCTGAAATGGTCATGATGTTGTTTTATACCCTTAGTGCCTACTTTCATGCAAGTCACTAAAATCCAAGGCTCTGTCATTCTAGCCCTTTATTCCGGCCTTCAGTAGCTCCATGAAGGAGTGTGATTGACTTTTGTGCAACCCTAACCTACATCCAGGTACTTTTGTGCTGCTATGACAATGTATTGTTCAGGTTCCCAAGTTATCTTAAGTGTTTTACTTATCTTACTAAACAATCATAGTTAGTGTAGTGTAACCAAATATTATTACTTGCATTTGATTAGCTAATACAATTACATACATTCCTGCATCACATGAACTTTGTAAATTAAACCCAGAACACAATATAACCATATGCATTAACAGGAAATAAAGACACAAAATTTGTACAATACTTCTCTTTTTTGATATCTTCAGATGATTACAGACTCTATCCGCCCTGCGCACATAGCTGCAGGGGTCCACACACTCAGTTGCAAACTTCCACCCAAGGCGTCTACCTACACTAAGACCCAAAAATTAGACTCCGCTATCAAGATTATTCACTCCATTCCTTGCTAAAGACTTCTTACTTATGACACCTTCATGTTGTGCGACCACAAAATGCATAGACTTTGCTCATTTGTTACAAAATTGACCCAAAACATTGGCTTTTAGCCCCAAAACTGTCCTTGGGGATCCCGTTCCCAATAGGCCCCCAACAAAAACATCGTGACTCGCCCTCGAGTCACTCTATGGGCATGGAGTTCTTAGTGCAAAGACCTCCCAGCTCAACCTGTATGATTGTAACCTCGACTGTGCACTGTGCAGCTGCCTACTTCACTTCTTCAACCATCTACTCGGTCACTACTCTTGAACTATTGGCCTGAAGCTTTTGCTGAGTTGCTTGCAGATTCATAAGCTTTCCTTCAATAAAGGCTATGACAACATAAGCCTCATCCAACCAGGGCTTCGATCACGCCTTCAACACTATCTCCTTGTGCTGCACTGCATCTACCTATTCTTTCAACTGCTTGGTCTCCTGTAGATTTTCTAGTCTCTTCGTGAGTACGACAATCCACGTTGTGCCTTTTACCTCATCATAGCACTGCTATAGTTCTCACACTTTTGTCTCTAGCCGTTGTATATTAGGGTCCTCCTACAAGCTCGTCAGGACCTTGAATGACTATTCAAAACTTTTTGTGTAGTCTGGTACTATACTATCAACCACCACTATTGCCTATGTGATAGTGGTTGCACATTGCTCCTTTACTTCTGGTGTAGTTGAAGAATGCGCCTTCAACTTTAATTCCATAATTTATAAGTTCAACTCCAGTTGAACCCTAGCCATCTTTGTGCGAGTGTCATGCACTATTGTAGCCAACTTGCGGATGTGCACCTCAACTAGTTCCTCCTTTGGAATGGCCAACTCCAGGACCATTTAGCATGCCTCCTCCACGACCTGAATTATTTGCTTGTTTTGGTTGGCCACTTCAGTCACGGTAGCAATGAAAAGGTATCTCTGTAGGGCCATTTCTTCATTATTAAGCCTCTACTCATTGATCACCTGTAAAGCGTGGTGCTCATGGGCCCTTAGCTCTATAATCACTCTATCCAGTAATAGGTGGAGCACCTCACTAGGGAGCACTACCAAGTTCAACCCTACTCCCTTGAGGGCACTGACAGTTGTCCTGTCAGCTTCATACTTTATGGTCAGTGCTCCATCAGGCAGCACTATCGCATTGGATACCTTCATGTGGAGCATCTCGGTAGCTTCTGAAGGGCTGATAGCAAGGCTGGTGGACACCGTGCAGCCTATGATGCGTGGGTCTACAACTCCTATAAACCTATCGGATGGACCCTAGTATTAATTTTTTTTTTCTGCTCAAATGGATGTAGGACCCCCGCGGTGACATCCCGCATTGTGTCTCCAATGTCATGCAAATTGCCCTCTGTGAGGGTGATTGGGTCTAGTGACATCTTAGTGGTTTTGGCTTTCTTCCTCGACCCTCCTTTCTCTTGTTCCCTTGTATGCTTGATGCGGGTGAACGTCACTTGTGGGTCCACATCATGCTGCCTGGTTTGCTTGTCCATCTCTTCCTCTGTCTTGGACCAAGGTGACATCTTGCCTTTGTCATAGCCTTGCCCTGTTCCACCTATTTTCTTCTTTGTCTGCTGAGCGACATCGTACTCCTCCTGGGCCTTGTCAGTGGCCTCATTCTTGCTCTTTTTGGCAAGCTACGCCATCTTGATCTTGGACTCCTCCTTCTTGTGTTTCTTAGTGGACTTTCTCGCCCCCACCACCAAGTCTGACGTCATACACCATTCTACTATCCAACGATCAAGTACTGCATCAATGGCGTCATCCATTACCAAGTAAGGCAAGTCATACCATGTCTACGTAGGGTCCTTCCGCACCCTGATTGATACATGGTGAAAATCTGCCTTGAACTCCGCGTACCCCTGTAGGTTGGCAAACACAATGGGTGACAACCACAGTTTGTGATTGATGGCCATGTAGATGTTCATCTCCATCAAGATCCAGAAGATCTTGTTGTCCTTGATGCACTACATATCCTTTCTCACCGACAACGAAGTGTACTTTACTACTTCTGGTAGGTCTGGCGCAACCGAGGGGAATTGATTGTCTTCTTGTAGCTCCCATGCTACCAACACGATAGACAATAAGAACCGCGCATAGTGGAAAGTCTTGCTGAGATCTTGTGCCTCGCGACAGTTCGCAAGGAACTCACCGCAGAGATAGTGCGCCCAATTGAACTGGACTCCTTCAGCATATTAGGCTATTACCGTGATGACAGGTTCCAGCACCTCATCAGCACGACACTTCCTCATCGCCTTCTTTGCAAAAATCTGCATGGCCACCTTCACAGCAGGGTCACTGATACTTGATATGGCATATCCATGCGACTTCTTTACAAGATTAAATTTCTCCTTCATGGCCTCTGCAAGTGCTTGCTCGCCACCTTTTCCACCAAACATCATGGTTGTATTTTCACCTGTGTATGACAACCTCATGATCCTATGGATCAATCTGTTAGTGATGGTTATTGGCTCCTCTAGCCACAGACACCCATCATGCACCAACCGTAGCATCTACTTGATGACCAATATTGTAATTAGGGTGCAGTTGTCATGCGACACCCATAGCAAGTTGAGCAGACCTGCCCTGTCTACTCCCATGATCCACTTTCGTAGCTCCAATGCGGTCATCCCAATGGTTGTTTCAATAATGCGGCACATTAGCTATTATGTCACTAAGTATGGCAAATTCTCATGGTTAGCTAAGTCCCAATCTTCTAGTTTTAACAGAAGAACCCACCCCAAGTGTTGGGTTATGTTATATTGTTTCCACGACTAGCCCACATAGTTAACCAGAGGGTTAGAGGTGGGGGAGGGGGTCATAGGGGGTTTGAGGTGTACCCATAATCCCACTTTATGGGGTCCAGGGTAGCGCCCCAAAAAACTTTGGTTTTGGACCCTATGTTAAGTTAGGCAGACCCACCTATGGTTTTGTGCATGATTTTCCCACATGTGTTTTAGACGTGATGGTTTTCAGTCCATGGTATTGGATGCTTCAACATGTATAAATATGTATTATAACATTGAAAGAAACATAATGAAAAATCAAGCTGGTAGTCCCGGTTTTGGGATCCAAGGGAAAATCTCTATGTATATGTGTTTTATGTTGTTATGCTCTTACATTGTTTATTTTTGTGTTTTAGAATTCGTATGCAGGTAATTTCTATTTGGGGTTAAAACCTACATTTGGTATCAGAGCATATTTGGCTTTAAGGGGATGCCTTTGTTGCTGAGGGGTCACGCTCAGGCCTGTGGTAGAGACCCTGTTCAGTGGGAGGATCTGCGAGATCGATTCTGGTGGTGAAAGAAGATGGCGAGCAGTGGAAAGATAGAGATCGAGAAATTTAATGGTCAGAGTTTTGAGTTGTGGAAACTCAAGATGGAGGATCTGTTGGTGGATAAATATTAGTGGATCACAGTAGATCTGGGTAATAAACCAATGAGAGTGTCCGATGAAGAATGGAAGAAGTTGGATCAGAAAGCAAAGAGCACAATATGATTGTGCGTCTCAGATTCAGTATTGCTGAATGTATTAGGGGAAGCTATAGGAAGGGCTTTGTGGGACAAGTTAGGGACTTTGTACCAATCTAAATCTCTGGTGAATAAACTGTTCCTACGGAAAGAGCTGTATAACCTGAGGATGAAAGATGGAGACTCAGTGACAGAGCATCTGAACGCATTTAATATTGTGGTAAATCAATTAGCATCTATTGATATTAAAATTTCAGATGAAGATAAGTGCATAGTTTTGTTATGATCTCTACCAAATTTGTGGGATAGTCTGGTTATTGCAATAGGTAGAAATGCAACTGCCTTGCAATTTGAAGAAATAGTCTTAGCCTTGCTGATGGAAGAGATGAGACAGAAAAATATGGAGAGCCAAAATGGTGATGCCTTGTATATATGAGGACAATCCCATAACAGAAATAAAAATAAGTCATCGAGTGGGAGATCTAAATCTTGAAGGAGATCTAAATCTCCAGGAAAAACTATAAAGGTGGTGTGCTGGAAATGCGGAAAGGAAAGCCACTTCAAAAGGGATTGTAAATCGAAAGCTCCTGACAAAGGAAAGGGATCTAATGAGGCTCCTTCTGCAAAGGCAAAAACCACCTCAGATGAAGGTGGGGATGTGTACTTGGCTTCTTCAAGTACACATGTAGATCATAAGGCATGGTTGATTGACTCAGTTGCATCTTTTCACTTCACTCCCCATAGAGAGTGATTCTGTGAGTATGAGAAATATGATGGTGATGATGTCTTCTTGGGGGATGATAAGAAGGCTAGAATCATTGGTTGCAGAAAAGTAAAGTTGAAGTTGCAAGGTGAAAGGGTTAGAACACTTCCAGGTGTTCTGCATATTCCTACATTAGCCAGAAATCTAATTTCTATAAGCAAGTTGGACGATGCAGGTGTAAAAATAGTGTTCGAGAAGGATACCTGCAAAATGTTCGGGGAGCACTGGTATTAATGCGGGGATTTCAAATTGGAATTCTGTACAAGCTGCAAGGTAGCACTATTATTGATGGGTGCAACAGTTCTGTGGTTCTTGAAAGTGGAGCAGAAAATCTAGTGGTCTCTAGAGAGATGACCATGTTGTGGCATCAAAGGCTTCAACACATTGGAGAGAAGGGCCTTCAAATACTTCATGGTAAAGGTATGGTGGAAGGTATGAGTAATATCTCTCTGGATTTTGATTTCTGTGAAGATTGTGTATATGGGAAATAGAATCGGGTGAGTTTCCCCTCTGGTAGTAAGAGGGCGAAACAGATATTAGAACTTGTGCATAGTGATGTGTTTGGACCTGTGAAGGTTCCATCAATGGGTAAGTCTATGTACAATGTATCATTTATAGATGACTTCTCAAGTAATACATGGATATATTTCCTTAAGAATAAATCTAAAGCCTTTGACAAGTTTAAAGAATTCAAGGCTCTCGTGGAAAATCAAACAGAGAAGAAGATAAAGGTGTTGAGGATAGATAATGGTGGAGAGGTTTTCAGCAAGGACTTTGAAGAATTCTGTAAGAAATGTGGTATAGCACGATAGAAGACTACTCCATATACACCTCAGCAAAATGGAGTTGTAGAAACAATGAATAAGACGTTGATGGAAAGGGAAAGAAGCATGCTCAGTGGTGCTGGGTTAGGATAGGAATTCTTTGGGTAGAGACGGCGGATACTGCATGTTACCTGGTCAATAGGTCACCTTCATCAGTAATGGAGGATAAGACTCCAAAAGAGGTATGGACTGGTAAGAAACCCTCTCTTTCATATCTAAGGGTATTTGGATGTGATGCATATGTGCATGTTCCAAAGGAGAAACAAACCAAGTTGGATAGTAAATCTAAAAAGTGCATCTTTATTGGGTATAAGGATGGTTTAAAGGGTTATAAGCTTTGGAACCCAGCAACAAGGAAAGTTGTGTACAACCAAGATGTGGTGTTCAGAGAGGTGAAAGATGTTATTAAACATGAAGTCCAACCAAACGAATCTAAGAAGATAGAGTTTGAGCTTAAGGAGGAAGAATCAAACTCTATAGCAGAGGAGGAATCAGAAGATGAAGAGCCACAAACTCCAGGTGTGAGAAGATTAGTTCAAGAAAGAAGGTAGCTGGAAAGGTATAGTCCATCTACTTTCTATTCAAATTTTGCTTTATCTATTACTGACGATGATCCCAGAACTGTGAAGGAAGCAGTAGATTCAGAGGATGGCAAACTTTGGAAAGAGACCTTGGTTGATGAAATGGCATATTTGCACAAAAATGAGGCTTGGGATCTGGTGGAGTTGCCGAATGGAAGGAAACCCATTGGTAGCAAATGGGTGTTCAAGAAGAAGACAAATGCAGAAGGAAAGGTGGAGAAATACAAAGCTTGGTTGGTAGCAAAAGGTTATTCCCAGGTGTCGGGAATTCATTTTTGTGATATTTTTTCTCCTGTTACCAAGGTAACTTCTATTAGATTACTTTTATCTACTGCTATGACTTTTGGTTTTGAGGTAGAACAGATGGATGTGAAGACAACATTTATTCATAAGGATCTAGAAGAGGAAATATACATGAAGCAACCTGAAGGCTTCGCGGTGAAGGGTAAGAAAGAACTGGTATGCAAGTTAAAGATGTCTCTGTATGGGTTAAAATAGTCACCAAGGATGTGGTATAGGAAATTTGATACATTTATACGGGGACATGGCTTCACCAGAAGCAAAGCAGATCACTATGTGTATTTTAAATTAATTGGTGACCATGTTACTTATTTATATGTTGCTGGTTGGAAATGACAAAGAAATTATTCACGATTTGAAGACCCAATTGTCCTCCAAATTCGACATGAAAGATCTTGGTGCTGCAAACTATATTTTGGGCATGGAAATTAAAAGAGATCAGGCAAAGAAGAAGCTCTGGTTAAACGAGAGGAAGTATGTTGAGACAATACTGCAAAGGTTTAATATGCATGATAGTAAACCGATGAAGGTTCCTATTCCCGTAGGTGTGAGGTTATCTGCTAAACAGTGTCCCAAGACACAAGAAGAGGAAGAGGACATGTCTCATGTTCCATATGCAAGTACAGTTGGTAGCCTGATGTATGCAATGGTCTGTACTAGACCAAACATTGCACATGTAGTGGGAGTATTGAGCAGGTTTATGTCAAAACCAGGGAAGGAGCATTGGACAGCAGTGAAGCGGGTTTTCAGGTATTTGCGTGGCACTAGTGATTATGGTTTGTGCTACCAAGGAAGACCAGGATTGGATAGAGTGTTGGATATTCGTGGCTTTGTTGATGCAGACTGGGCTGGAGATTTTGATCAGAGAAGATCTACAAGTGGGTATGTGTTTACCTATTTGGAGGTGCAGTCAGTTGGATGAGTAAGAAACAATCTGTAGTGGCACTATCAACTACAGAGGCAGAATACATGGCAGCCACTCATGCAAGCAAGGAAGTAGTTTGGTTGCAGAGATTGTGTTCAAGTATGGGGTTAGTATAGGGAGCTATAAGGATAGACTGTGATAGCCAAAGTGCAATTTTCTTGGCAAAGAACCCCACATATCATTCATAGACAAAGCACATTGATGTTCAGTATCACTTTGTGAGGGATATGATAGAAGAAAAAAAGGTGTTATTGATAAAGGTGGAGACTTTGAAGAATAATGCAGATGCATTGACAAAATGTGTGAGCTCTGAGAAGTTCTCTTCGTTCAGAGAGACAATGGGCATTTCGGGGCTGGAAAAATGACTAAGCTCTCTTGTGCCCCCTGTGGAAAGAAAACAACAAGTGGGAGAATGTTGGGTTGTGTTATATTCTTTCCACAACTAATCCACGTAGTTAACCAGGGGGTTAGAGGGGGTGCAGAGCCTCCCTTCATTGCGTTGATTGTGTAGCGAGAGGGGGTCACAGGGGGGTTGAGGTGTACCCGTAACCCCACTTTATGGGTCTAGGGCAGCACCCCAGAAAATTTTGGTTTTGGACCCTATGTTAGGTTGGGCGGACCCACCTATGGTTTTGTGCATGATTTTTGCAAATGTTTTTGGACACGATGGTTTTCAGTCGATGGTATTGGATGCTTCAGCATGTATAACTATGTATTATAACATTGAAAGGAACATAATGAAAAATCAAGCCGGTAGTCCCAGTTTCGGGATCTAGGGAAAAATCTTTGTGTATATGTGTTTTATGTGTTATTCTCTCGCATTTTTTATTTTCTATGTTTTAGAATTCGTATGCAGGTAATTTCTTTATGGGGTTAAAACCTACACCAAGCATGGACCTTCAAAGACGATCTCATCTAGCAGCAGAGGGGTTTGCAATGGGACCTTGCTCTCGTCGATATCTTTTGGCACCTTAGTCTTGCCCTTGCATGAAGGCACGTACCCAGGCAACCGAGTGATAGGGTCAACACCCTGGACTTCAACTACCACCACATCTATCCCCAAGTCCTCATCATCCACCAGGGTGTCTTTGATTTCTTCCTACTCTGGCTCTAGATTGATGGCTTTTCCCTTTTCTTGTGCGGTGGGCTTGTCCTTTGGTGGGTTTCTTCTCAGAGACATACACATCAATATTGTAGGCTTCTTGCCCTTTTTATCCTTCGCACTCTCCTTGGTTGGGGTTAGCTTCGATCTAGGTGTCCATGGTGATTTGGGAACTTCCACTAATACTTAGACAACCTCTCAAGAAGCTTCTTATGCCTCCCTAACCACTTCTAGCACAACTTCCTTGGTTGTCACTACTTCAGTGTCCATAGCTTTTGCAGGTGCTGACATGATGTTTTGTAATAACTCATGTGTCACCTTTGGCAATGTCTCAAATGCTAAATTGGCTGTCAAAGCTTCAAATTTCTCATGGTTCATGTGCGCTTGAGATCTCAACAACTCAATTCTAAAGATGCCAAGTGTTTTACATTAGGTAGCCACCTATAATTTATAGGGAATTTTGAATTCAAATCCAACCATTCCCCCCAAATTTGTGTCATTAATGTCAGATTGACGACATATTTTCAAGGATCTAACCCAGAAATTTCATCTTAAATGCCAACTGACCACTCCATTTGGCCGCATTTCTACCATCAAATCATGAACAGTGACTTTAGTAGTCACTTTCTGGCTGACCTGTGTGATTTCTCCCTGGGTAGCATAGCTCCCTTCACGCTATCATGAACCCTGTGACAATTCCTTGCTTCGCACAATCCTCTAATCGCGCAGCTCCCTAACTTGGGCAGTGTAGTTTATAGTCTTATGCCTCCTTTTAGCTACCTGGAGTGCTAAGACTATGCTACCCTCATATAGTCACATGGAAAAACCACCATTGTATGGCTTCAATCTACTGTCATTCACCTTTCTTGGGAAGGGATCTCCATTCAATTTAACCAAATGAACTGCTCCTTCATCAGTAATCTCTTTAATGACATGGGGTCCTAAGCAGTGCGTTCTGAACTTCCCTAGAAACTTATCAAACTTACTGTCATATAACAAAACCAAATCATTTACCTTAAAGGTATGCAGGTTGATATGTCGATCATGCCATTCTTTTTCACATTGCTTTTAGACTTGTTGGTGAAACCCTGCTATAAATCTCTCTTCTTCAAGCTCAGATAGATATGTGAGCCTCTCTTCTAGGGCTCCGCGATCCATCATACCCGTGAGTGTCGCTATGTGCAGACTAGGCATAATGTATTCCATGAGCATCACTGCTTCAACACCATATACAAGCCTAAAGGGTGTCTATCCAGTCAACTTTTTTCATGTCGTCTGTTAGGCCCATAGTATTGCGAGTATGTGTAAGTCCCAATCACTTCACTGAGTCTTACAAACCTTGATCAACACATTTTCCAACACCTTATTGAATGCTTCCACCATCCCATTAGCCTATGGGTGATAAGGCATGCCCTTCTGGTGATATACCTAAAATTCCTTTGTCATCACGCTGATCGTCTCATTTAGAAACTGCATACTGTGATCACTCATTAAAACCTTTGGACACCCAAATCACATTAATACATACTCAAAGAGGAACTTCACATCATTTGTGCCTGTGCAATCTTTCACAGGCTATGCCTTAGCCCATCAAGTCAAATACTCCATCATGGTGATGATGTACCGCACTCTTGTCTTCTTCCCTTGGGGTTGAATGGGTCCCACAAAATCTATTGCCCATTTCTCAAGGGTTGTAACGTCATTTGTGGATTCAGAGGAAGCTCATCCCTCTGTGATGGCTTGCCCATCCTTCGACACACATCACATGCCTTACAGTAAGCTTTTGAAACCTGATGGAGGGTTGGCCACCACAACCCTACATGTAGAATCTTCTGCGCGGTCGTCCTCCCTATATAATGACCTCCCACAATGCCCTCATGATTGTCTGTGAGGATACTTTTCCTTTCAAACTCTGTTACATATCATCACAATATTTCATCACACGCCATTTTGTATAGATGCCCAACAAAGACAAAAACGTCTGTCAAGCACACCACTAACTCCTTCTTCTACTAGATGGTGTAACCTTCTAGGGCAGTTCCTGTCTGTTGGGAATTGTATGATATCTTCAAAATGACCATCCACGACGCGCACTACAAATAGTTGTGTGTCAGGCAATACCTCCTCCAAATTAGTGGGATCTTCTCTTGTTTCTATGTGCGACAGACTATCTGGTCCCATGTTCAGCCATCCAGTCTTCACAATAACTTCAAAATAATACTCTTGGAACAATAACAACCATCTAAAGATTCTCCCCCCCCAACACATGCTCATTGACCAGGTATTTCAACGTGGAATGATTCGTATACATCTTAAAATGTCCACCCAACAAATAGTGTTTAAACTTCTGGAGCGCGTATACCATGGCTAACCCTTCGCCCTCGGTGGTGGAATATTTCTTCTCAGCCTTGGATAACCTTCTGCTTATGAATATTATAGGATGGTCTAATTCTCCTCCACCAGCCTGTGTCAGCACTACTCGCAATGATATACATGAAGCGTCGACATGTACGTGAAACTCCTTCTTCTAATCTGGGAAGACTAAAATTTGTGTGGTGACCATTTTTTCTTGCAATATATCCAAGCTTTTCCTACAGTCCTCATTCCAATAGAATGTGAAATCCTTTTTCAACACTTCTCCATAGGCATGGTGATCTGGGCATATCCCTTGATAAACTTCCTATAATACCCCATGTGTCCTAAGGTTATGCGCAACTGTTTCACACTCCTTGGTGCCTCTAAGTATTATTGTGATCATCGCAGGATCTACCATCAGTCCCTATCTACAAACCACATGACCCAGCAGGGTCCCAAAAGGAACATAAAACATGCATTTCTTCAAATTGAGCGCAATATAGTACCTTCAACAGGTATCTAGCATTAGGCACAGACTTTCCACATGGTGTTTCCCCAGCCCAAACACAGTCCAACCATCAAAGTAAACTTCCATAAACTTATGAAAAAAATCCTTGAACACAGCAATGGCTACGCACCAAAAAATTGTAGGCACATTCTTCAATCTAAAAGGCGTTACGGTGTACTAAAAAAATCCCCACTCAGTTGCGAAGATTGTCTTGCTTCTATCCTCCAATATGATTTGATCTGATGGTACCTAAAGAACCCATCAATGAAGGAATATGCTTCCTGGCCACCTACAATATCCAACACTTCATCAATGAATGGAGTTGGGAAAGGATCATGTACGTAAGTCTCATTCAACTTCCAAAGATCTATGCATATCCTTATTTCATCCTTCTGCTTCTTTTCCTATACCACCATTGGGCTTACCCAATCAAATTCTTCTATGGGCTCAATTATGCCTACCGCGAGCATGTTGTCTAGCTCTAAACAAACCTTCTCCTTATACTTCGGATTGAGATGGTCAGGTCTTTTCTTAATTGGATTCCCATCAAGTTTTAATGTGATCTTCATAATTCCTAGGTCTCGTATTATCTCTTTTAACTTCGTAAACTTGTTAGGGAACAAATCCTAGTATTCATGGAGCAATTCAGCAACCTTATCCACTGACGCATCATCCGAGAAATCTCCAATCATCATGAATTTGGGCTCCACCTCTGTACCAATATTTACCTATTTCATTTTTAGTGGCATGGTTATATCAGGATTCTCAATCTACATTCCCTCAACCTCGCGATGACCCTTTGTTTCAGGGAGTTAATCTTTCGCGATCCTCATCTTCTTCTTCAGTAGTCATGTTATAGCATTCTAGCATGTGGCTCAACTGAATAGTCCAATTGGGTTGAATCAAATCCAAAGGATCCTGCGGTATCCTAAAGATTGTTGCTTTCACCTCTTGTAGTACTTCGTCAATACAATCAAAACTGTCTTCAAAACTAAATGTTGTATGAATCCTTCGTGTAGGATATCCCATTCACCTGTAACATGGTGGTGCTCTGTTTCCAAGCACCAGTTCATCAGGATGACATCTAAGGTGTGATAGAACAAGTGCACCCATTCCAATTGTGGCTTCACTCCATAAGCCTTGGCCCATTTGGCCAAGTGTGCCCGCAGATCGTCCTTCCTAAAATACTTGTCTGTCATTCGTACCTTTGGCTTCCTAAAGCATGTTCGCGTCATCCTCTTGCACTCATGCCAATCATCAAAACTACCTTTATGCATACCCCACCATCTAGTGGGTGTAGCGCGCAAGGCCCAATCCAAAGCATGGAAGCGTTGATTCTCTGGTACTTCCCTCTCAAATGCATCAAAAAATACATCTACATCATTCAGGCCATTATAAGTGGGAATATTTCTTACCTCTGACAACACACAGTGCAATGAGTGGATCATCATGATACCACTCAATGTGGTTACTTCATGTAATCAATTCTACTAGTGCTCTAATTCTTCATCAGAGTCCAAGGTGTAGGAAATATCACGATCCCATGCAATTCATCCATCCAGTGTCGGATGCACCCAATCTTGGTCTCGGTTGTTATCTTATCTATATATATATATATATATATATATATATATATATATATATATATATATATAATATATATATATATATATATATATATATATATATATATATATATATATATATATATATATATATATATATATATATATATATCTCTATATATATAGTATATATCTTCCAAATTTTTCATGGCTCTCATAATCACAGACTAGTTCAGTATAGTGCGATCCTTCAACAAGATCTAGGGGTACTATTACGCAAAGCAATTTCTTTTCAAATATCATCTGCCCCTTCTTTAGTTTGATTACCCCTTTCATGTCAGCAGCTTAATCAATTCCAACGAGTGCAAGGTAGGGTTTGATATCATCCACAATTTCTATTACTTCAAAGTTAGCCAACACGGCTGTGCCTTCAATATCTATAGTCACCCATTGTAGCCACCCCATGGGTATGATCTTTTGTTTATTTTCCATCCTTAGTTGAATCGTAGACCACTGTAATGCGGGTCTTCCCATCCACTCCCAAGTATGCTTTGGTAGGACATTCGTGTCTGACCCCAGATCCAAAATAACCTCATCCATTTCATATTCTCCTATTTGTGCAGTTAGTCTCATCTCTCTTCTTCTCCTTGCTTTATGCCTACCAATCTTTCATACCAAGTGTGGTTCACTCAAAGTGTTTCCGGTGCATCTATTTATCAGCTCTTGTAATCCTTTCACATCCTTTCTATTGCACAGCAGCTTCATGTAGGTCTCTAGAAAGGTCATAAGCATATAAGGGTCCATTTCATGATCAAGCTTATCCTAGCTTCCTAAGGTGGAGGCCTCAACAAAGCTCTTCTTTGCTTCCATGAATGTTTCATATGTGCACTCTAAATCAAATTCAACCTCCTTCATCGGAGCTTTGCAAACCCATGCACTGTCTTTGGGTTGTTTCCCCTTATCATACCCTATTTCAATTCCACTTCAAAACACCACATTCAAATCCTCCTCGCAAGGCTTAGATGTCATCATCTGCAGGTTCTGAGTCAGGCGAGGTGGTAGCGCCCCTTTGTCGCGTATCCTTGCTATCAGCATAGGACAGTCTTCTGTCTCATGATCAAAATGAGTACAATATTTGCACGACGGTCACAGGGTTAGTTCATTCGCAGGCGTAGTGTCCTGGTGCTCTGTAATTGTAGCAGATTAGGTATCCTCCACCTCTGCCAGGTCCTCCTCTAGCTCAGCCTCGTCCATGCCACTGAAATCCTATTTGTGTCGTCCCTGCTCTCTTGTTCGGGGGCTACATTTTTTCCTGAACCCTATATGCATTTGTTCTATCCATCATCAATTCATAACTTCTGCAGTTACACTCATCATGCCCTACTGACCTATAGAAGTTGCAGAACGATTGTTGTGGTGTTTGTACAAAATTCTACAACAAATGATAGTTATCCTTTATATGTTTCCCTGCTACTTGAAATATGGTGAACCACAATGCATGCCCCATGCTTCGTCCTTCTTGAGCTTCTAGCCTCAAAGGCATCAGTCCTCCTCCAGCAATATAGTTCTCAAAGATTGGGCAATGGTCTTTGTCATGCCCCTGACCTTTACATTTCAGGCACCATACCTCTTCGCACACCTTCGATCAAACTGTTCTATCCTACTTCAAAATTTTCATTTCAAGGAAAATATTTTGTAACCACACATTGATCTACTGAAATCCCTTATTCAGATCTTGCATCAGCGTTTCATGCAGTCCCATTGCAATCTCCAAGGCCTCTACCTAAGTCATAATTTTCTGTTGTGACAGCACAACCCTTAGGTGTGGCAGGAGCAAAGCCACGAACCACTCACGATGTTGTCCATATGTTAAGTTCATATTAGCTTCACGGATTTTACATTTCAACCTCTGATCAAATTCCAAAGGCATATCACCTGGTTTCATAGCGATTTCCTTAAACCCCACAATTGAATGTGCTTCAGATTCAGGCCTACTAAACTCTTTATTCAGCGCAGTCTAGATGTCTGCTACCCTAGCATTTGGGTTATCATTAGAGTACTTAATGTACCAAGTTAGCACATGATCCTGCAAAGCACTAAACAACGTTGCCTTCTTCATGTGATCATCCATGAACCAAAATTGGTCTGGGTCCTCATTTCCCAAGCCTTTAAACAAAGGCAGCTTCACTGAATTTTCCATGCTGAACTGCGATGGAGGTGGTTGTGTTATGGGTGAAGTCATAGGTGATGGTGGTGAAGTTGGAGGTGGTGTGGGTGGAGGTGGCACTCACAAGAATCCCTATCTTATTAATTGAATTTCACTTCATGGAGAATCTTGTGCTGCTCCCTCTTCATCATCTAATGGAGGTGAAATCAATGGACTATACTCAGGACCATTTCTTTCTTCATTTCTGTAAGCATTTCCACTTCGCGTAGCTCCGAAAATCAAGGTAGCTGCATAACTCGTTTTTTTCACAATAACATCTTAATCCAGGTATTCAAATACTTCAAGTACTTACCTCATGGACCTTGGAAAAAGCATCGCTCCACCTCACTATAACCAACTGAGGTATCAATTGCAAATTCAATCACAAATCCTCCTATGATGCGATCAAGCCAATAATCAACACCACAGGTGATCTTATCCTGAGAGGCTTCCAGTCTTTGTACTAACTCCGGAGTCCAGACAATAGGACCGTCAAGTCTCCACCTTCCTTGGCTATCTGCTAGCTTCGCGATCCACTCGTATAACTCAATTGGAAAGGAACATAAAAATATCTCATGAATTTCTATAGATAGGTACTTGTCCAGCCATTGTTCCTTTATCAATCACTGATTTCTGTTCTCCTGTGCCACAAATTCATGGATATTCCTATCCAATCTGTCCTTGATATCTTTCTTAGTTGGATTCCAATGATACAACATCACACATCTCTTATGCATATTTTGGTCTCGGCAATGGAACCATTTGTTCGCTATGTGGGGCTTAACCAGGGTTCAGCGTTAGCTAGCCAAACAAATCCCTACACTACTATCCCTCTCATCATCAGCCACAGAGTGTGACTAAAGTCTCACCTAAAGTAGAATGGGGGAATGCTAGAACCAAGTTTCTACACCCTAAGATGGTTGTGATGTTAGTTTATACCCTCAATTCCTACTTTTGCGCAAGTCACTAAGCTACAGGGCTTTGTCAATCTAGCTATTTATTCTGGCCTTCAGTACCTCCACGAAGGAGTACGATTGACCTTCATGTAGCCCTAACCTGTGGTCTAGGTACTTTTGCACTGCTATGCTAGTTTATTTTATAGGTTCCCAAGTTATCTTAATTGTTTTACTTATCTTACTAAACAATCACAGTTAGCGTCACGTAACCAAATATTCTTACTTTTGTTTGATTAACTAATACAGTTACATGCATTCGCGCATCACATGAACATTGTAAATTAAACCCAAAACACAATATAACAAGATGCATTAATAGGAAATAAAGAAAAAAAAATTGTAGAATACTTCTCTTTGTTGATATCTTCAGATTATTACAGACTCTATCCACCTTGCGCACACATCTACAGGGGTCTACACACTCAGTTGTAGACTTCCACCCTAGGCCTCTATGCACTCAGCTCCAGATCCTCTACCTACACTAAGACCCGAAACTTAGACTCTGCTATCAAGATTCTCCACTCTATTCTTTGCTAAGGACTTCTTACTTATGACTACTTAGAGCTTGCTTACTTAGCTCTTTTTATATAATCCCATGGCCCATGGACCATGGCTAGATCTTTACAGCTGACTTTACACTTTACAAAATAAGGGCGGACAACCCTTTATGACTCATGACACCTTCACGCTCCAGGACCACAAAATGTGGAGACTTTACTTCTTTATTACAAAATTGACCCAAAACATGGGCTTTTAGCCCCAAAACTGTCCTTCAGGGATCTCATTCCCAACAATTCATTAGAATTTTGAATATTTTTACTAAAATGTAACTAAGCATTTTATAGCTTAGATATTATGGATAAGTAATATTCGCCAACGTTTCTAATCTTTAATATAAATTGCATCCTTAAAATTTTCCCTGATGTTGATCATGTTATTGATTTGTATGTATTGCAAGTGAAGTAAGAAGGAGAATTCCAACTGAAACCCTAATGCATATTGTAGCAGAAACATCTCATGCTCCTGAATAGAGCACTCAAGTAGGTTAAACTGCAGTGGAAACACTTTGGGCTCGATGAAGCTACATGGGAGATGGTTGATCAGATGTGGGATATGTATCCTTCATTGTTTTCCAATAAAGACAAATGAGCCTTGGTACTTGTACATATTTATGTATGATTTCTATTGTAAATGCCACAATGAGCTAAGTTATAAAGCTCCAATAAACAGTATGGTTATCATGTTGTCATATTTTTCATGATGGGTTTTATTTGAGTAGGATGTTATTATAAATACTACAACGAGTTGAGTTATAAATCTCTATAGGCCATATGTTTTTCTCTTTAGCATTTTTCAAGGTATAGTTGTGGTTTAACACGTAGGACAGTGTTCCCCTAAGGGGGTGGGGTACAACCCCGGGTTAAAATTTCTTGCAATAAAATTTAATAAAGGTAAAATAAGACCATGGGAAAGCAATAATTATTCCAAGCTAAAAGTTGGGGAAAATATCCTAGTGGGCATCACTTGTTGTGTTATATAGTTAAAGGGAAATTGGCAAAGGAAATGGCTAAGGATTTGGAAAGGAAAAAAGGTATTTTTAGCACATTATTTATGAAAATAATGGAAATTAGGATAAAAGGAAGGTGAAATGTCACAGGTTGTATGTGAGGAGGAAAAAAAATTGGAAAATTGAAGAAACTTGAAGCCTCATCAATAAAATACCTTAGAGCATCAGTTGGTAGGTTTTCATCAGCTTTTTGTTAGTTTAGTGTTAGAATTTATCTCAAAGAGGAGAAGGGCACCAAAGGAGAATGAAAGTAAGAAAGAAATAAAAGGAAAGGAAAAGAAAAGAATGACAACAAAAGAAAAAGAATGTAAGGATCAGCAGCTTTAACGGGGATACTTGCGGGTAATAGATTGCATGAGTGATTTACTAGCCTATTTTGACATGCATGGTATGTCCATGTTGGTATTTGGTTCTTTTGTTGTCATTGACATGTATTTAAATGGGATTCGACAATGTATTTTAGCTTAGCCTTTCTATTTTTTGATATCCATGGTGCGATGTGATTCTTCTCGGTTCGAGCTTTGGATTACCGAATGGTTTTCAAATCCAAGGTGAGGTGGTCTCAAGAAAATTCCCAAATTCCTAGGAATCCCTTGACTTGTAATGGAGAGATACACGGTAAATCCTGAGGTTGGAGACAGGAAAATTCCTCAAGGATGGTGAAGAAATTCTAAGGCATCCAAGCTTGGTTCAATTTTGTGATCTCGACACTAGTTTGTATGGAGAGGATGGATTTGGTTTAACCTCTAAACTCCCTTGGCTGTCTTTGGATTGGTTTATCCCGTGAGATCCCGCATTCATGCTTGGAATATGGCATGGGAGTGATTGGTTGAAGAGAGATGTGGCTCAACCAATCTATGGTTAGGTGGAACATGGAAGTCCCAAACCGAGTTGGTATTTTTCTATGTTTAATAAAAGCTAAGTTTCTCTTGCTTTTGGTAAGGAAATATATTGGTTATTATGTGCCTTTAATGGTTTTTCTATTATGGTTATTTATCTAGTTATATTCTAGTTATAAGCATGGTTATATGATAAATATTGGTCATGGCTCTATTCATGTTTTTACTTGTAACTAAATGAATATTGAATGTAGGACCTAATTGGTGTTATGACAGCTAATGTGAGAAGGAAGTGACCCTTCCTATTAGAACTCAGATAATTTTTTAGTCCCTTGCGTTCAAACTTGCATTCATGAGCTGTAGGTGGCATATCTACCAAGTGTTTGACATAATGTCAATCCTAGTTGGGGATATTCAGGTCTAGTCGTGGTTCCAAATTTCTGTTTGCAAGCATTCTCTTCCTACCTTTTATGAGTTCTAGAAGTTTCATGGATTTCTAGGCAAAGGCTTAGCCATAGTCCTTGAAAGTAGCCTTAATTCTCATAGTCATTAGCACAACACTGGAAGAAAAAGGCCACAGTCGCACTGATGCAGACCTATAGGAGTGACTGGGAACCCATAGTCATAAGAGGCCTTGACAAGGGAGTGATTGGGGCTCTAGGTTACTGAAAAGGTGAGTTGACTTAGGGTTTGGGTTACTCCTGGAGGTCCTGTGGCACCTAAGGGAAGTCGCTAAGGTCTTTTTTTCTCGAATCCATTTCATTAATTTCATCTATGAGGTTGAGTCATGTCATAGTAGCCCATCATTTCATGTTTATCTAAGTAGGCTAGTAAAAGTGGGTAGATGTGAGGGGAGGGAGACGTTAGAGGAGAAGTAATTTCAAAAAAGTGCACATGCATTCTATAATGCAATTATGGTCTTCCAAGGTCCACCACATGTGAAAAGGGTGAAGGATTAAGGTAGATAGACATTATTCTCAGGAATGAATTTGTTCATGATTCAAGTGGTACTACGAATGAAATGAAAGGAAGTAGGGTAAAATAAGCAAACACATAGAAATATAATAGAGAGCATAGGAATTTAGAGAAAACTTAAGATTTATTAATAAATTAAAAATTAGAATATCTTGGAACAAAAACTATCTAGAATAGTGGTAGCTATCTCTAAAGATATATATATGGAAGCTACACCCTTTAATAAAATATCATACAAGAGGCCAGAATATCGATATAAAAAAAGAAATGGAGGAACCTATTATAGATATGAAAAAACAATGGAAGGAGTTTCCCCTATGTATATGGATGCTTGGAGTTGTACATGCATAATGTATGGACAATAATCTTTTTGACCACTTATATTTCTCCATCTATTTGGGGATGAAAAGTGATTGATCTGGTCAACTTCTTATCCATTAAAGACTATAAGATGGACCAAAAGGTAATAAGGAACTAAATATCCTTATCTAAAATAATGGTCCAAGGCATCCTAAAATAATCCTAAAGATGCCCAAAGAAGAGTTTATTAGTGGCTTTAACTATGATCCTTATTTTGCATGGTGTTAGAATGGCCATCTTAGAGAACCAACCAACAACCACAGGCAATTTTTTTTTTTTACCATGCTTGATGGAGTGAAATCATGTCATATAATCCATGAAGACTAAATCCTGTGTCTTTTCTGGGATAGGTCGAGGAGTCTATAGCCCCTACTTCTTGTTGGATAGTTTATAAATGGCATAGGGAGTGCATGATCGATATACTAGTGGAAATCATGTTGAAGCTTTGGATAATAGAAATTCTTCTCTAATATTGTTAATTTATTCTCCACACCAAAATTTCTTGTCACACAACTATAATGTTCTACCTATATTAGCTTGATGTGCTCTCTTGAAGGAACATCAAGGCGGCCCAAGTAGCCCAAAATCACATAATGGAGGTGGAATTATGGAACTTGTTTGGTTGTGATCAATGGTTGGTTTGTGTCAATAATGTTATTGTCACTATTGTATAATTATGGCAAATCAAAGGTATTGTTCATGGAAAATTAAGAATTTTGTTTTCACCCACAACTAGAGACCAACTGTAGTATGTGACATGATTGGTACTTGCCTTCTCATATTTGATGTTCAAGTGGATGTTTTGCAAGTTTATGGACCATATTTTATTGTTGTCATTTTGTGACTTTCCTTTTTGTTTCCATGAATTTCATATCCTTTTGATCAATGTGCATGATCACATACTTCCCTTGAATATAATCCTTCCATTGTTATCATGATCGCATAATGCAATACATATCCTTTCCATAGGTGGTGTATCTTTGTACTACATTAGATATAATTCACTATGTTAGGCCACCAGATGTCCTTGCTAAGTGATGAATACATCATAACATACTCAAAATAATATATCTCAATTAAAAATGGCATTATAGGTCTATCAAGGTGAGGATTGATACAAAGAAGATGTGGTTTTTTAGATCCTTAACTTCTTTCTATTTTGACTCAAACCAAGAAAATGCTTCTTTAGTTCTAGCCTTTTTCACTTGAATTAAGGGCCAAAAGATATGAGAGAACCCAAACATGAAACTTTGGTGCAAGTTAGCAAGGCCCAAGAAGCTACAAAGGTTTATTAAATTCTCATTGGATAGCTAATCCTAAATGACTTTGCTCTTGTATATGTCCAAATGCACCCCATGTTGATCCATGATGTATCTCAAATATTGAATTCCTTGAATGCCCAATGAGAATTTCTCTAAATTGGCATTCAACTTTTGTTGTCATAGGGTGCTTAAGTACGTTGAATGTGTTGTGAATTTTTTTTCTGATGTTTTTTTCAAGGTGGGGATTTCATCCAAATATACAACAACCAAAGAGTTTGTGAGCATTCAATATTTATTATTCATCATCCTAATTAACATTATTGGAGAATAAATAAAGCTAAAGCAAATCTCTCAAAAAGACCTTTTTTAGATTCGAACATTTTATTCCATACATTAGTTTGTTAAACTGAAACATGATTGTAGCCTAACTATAGATTAATACTAATATAGAACTTGGAACCCTTAAGCCAATCAATAACATCATCAATCTAGGCGGATTGGTACTATCTATTCTTTACAATTACGTTTTTTTTTTCTCTATAATCCAAACTAAGTCTCCATGTCTTATGTTTCATTTGCACTAACACCATTGGGTTACTATAAGGTAAGGAGCTTAGTAAAATGTGGCCCTTTTGGATGATCTTATCAATAAGAAATTTTATTTCTCCATTCTCAAAGAGAGAGAATCTATATATGCATCCATCATGTAAAGAACCACTAGGTATCAATTAAACTAAGTGTTTAACCTCGTAGTGTAGAGGCACCCTCACAAGTGCATAAAAGATATATTGTATGCCTCTACAACCTTGTTGAACTACCGATATTGTGTAGAGAGGTATTGTACTAAGGGTGTGGTGGTTAAAGTGACCTTCCTTTCACCTTCTAACCAAACCATTATGACGAAAAGCAATTTAGTCTAAGATATTATCTCCTCGCATTATTTTGTTTACATTAATGAAATTGTAGTAGTTGGAAATACATTAGGTACCCTCAAATAGATGACCTCCTATAGTAAGAATGACACTAGAGGGATGATATTCATATATATGACGATTTTTCAACATATAATTTTATCCTAAAATAACATCACAAAATTAAAGTGGGGAAACGTCGCACAATAACTCAATCTCTAAAGGGCTTAATGATATAGAATAGGAAACATTCATGGCTAACAGCAATGTCTAATCCATGGCTCAACCAAAAAAGTTTGTATGGTTGGGTGTGTGGCACTATTAATAGCTTCAATATCCTAAATACCTCAACTAATATTAGGTTCTTTGCATCTCACTATCAATAATGAAATGTAGTGGGGACCCCTTTGCTCACATATTTGAATGAAGAATGTGTTCCCCCTCTTGATATGCCTCTAGCTCTTTTAGTTGGATCTTTGTGACCGTGGTTATAGCACTAGGTTTTATATATGATATACTTTCCTTTGGCATATTCTAAATCAAGATTATAACCATGGTCCATTTAATTTAATTTAATATTTTCTAGCAACGATTGTTTCAAGTAACATTCATCAGTGTTGTGTAAGGGGATTTTGTGGAACTCACACCACTTTTCAATGTCGTTCTTTGACTTACAATTATCCTTCTTTTATTATGAATTGGGTTGGATATATTGATGTGGGAAATCCTTTATATTCCCCTTATTCTACAAGTTTGGGATATCTTTTCCAGGATTTTGTTGCATTGTGTTTGGAGATCCTAACTCTCACTTATTCTTCTGCTTCAAATTCTACTCAATTTTTACAACATATCAATAATATCTCCAAGTGAGGATATGTCTAAGAAATCCATATATGTTTGGATGTACCTATGTATAATACTACAAAATTTCAGAGCCAAGTGCTTTGGAGTCTCTAATTACCATATTTTATTTCAAGGTATGAAAAATATTACCATGTTCTAGCATTGTTTGGTCTCTCTCTTATCACATAGTTGTCCATCTCATGTATTGGTCATCATAGTTTACTACCAGGTATAATTCCTCCTTGAGGGCACAAACAAAACCTTCCCAAGTGGAAAATGCATTGAATATTGTACACACGTATTTTTTCTGTCTCTCATAGTAACCCTTACACCAACCTTAACATGGGGAAGGGCTTAAGGAGCATTAAGGTGATCTTTTCATTATCAGAAAAATGTTGGATAGAGTAATAGCCCTCCAAAATATTTAACCATTTATCCAAATCATCTACATATATTTGGCCTTCAAGTAATGGATATAAAAGTTATCTTATACCTTGAAGGGTGTCTCTCCTTCCTATTGGGATAGGGTCCCCTGGGGTCAAATTTTGGCATTAACATTTTGTATAATTGTAAATTATTTGCATTTTGAGGAAGAGAAGCATCAAGGTCATAAGAGTCAAAGGGGCTAGGGAGTTTTGATACCTATCCATGATCCTCAGACCATGGTATTCTAAAAGAAAAGGCTATATACAAAAGATTCATAGTGAGTCTAGGAAGTAACTCATAACTAGAATATCATTGTATGGGAAAGTGAGAAAAGGCAAGAAAGTTTGTTTCTTGTACTTAGGTGAAGGGGAAGGCTCCTGCAGCTAAGTGTGCAGAGACCTTGGTAAGTCCACAAGCTGAGTGTGTAGGGAAGAAGAGTCTGTAATTGAAAGAATACATCTAATAAAGATAGTTTTGAGCCATGATTGGTGTATCTGTGCATATGTAATTACTTCTACAATTTTTGTATTTTCACTCTGTATCTGAATGTATATGAATGAATGCTAATGAATGCATGAAGGTAGTAGATCAACTTAATTTATTGATGTTATGAATCATTGAAGGCCTTCGCGAAGGTATATATTCTGTTTATATGAATTGATGCAATTATTTATATTTTAAGGGTTATGGTTCGCGAAGACTAGAGGAAGCCCTAGAAGCTGCAGGAACCCATTACACTGACCTCTGGATGCATAAACCTGGTTTTGTCATCCCCCAATACTACTCCGAGTGAGACTGTAGCCTACGCTATGTGGCTTTTTTCCAAAAGGACGAGTAGTTAGGGTTTTTTTTGTTGGCACAACTAACTCTGAACCTGGGTTAGGACCCTCAAGCCAACACTTCCAAATTTCTACCTCTTGAAGGTGCCTCAACTATTGAACAATCTAGGTGAAATTTTCCATCATCTCCTTTGTCACTTGAGTGGTTCCTAAAATATTAACTTGATAACATCTCCCTATAGTAATATACCTTTTATCCCACCATGGGAGGCCATTTCGGTTAGTGAAAGTGATCATTCCCAAGTGAAACTAGCACAAGACCCAACTCTATATACACTGACCTCATTGGGACCCTACACTAAGAAACAACAAGGATCAGATTGATATAATTTCATTTATATATGTTGTACAAGGAGTGAAATGAATGGTAGGAAATGAAACAAAACAGACACAAAGAGAAATATAAAAATTAGCATATGATTTGAGTTCATTAACTACTAATAAGTAAAATAGAAAAACAATGCAAAAAGAAAACTAGATAGAATGGTGGAAGATACCTTTGAAGAGATGGATATGGTGACCACACACATTCACAAAATATCTTACAAAAGGCCTAAATAATGGTATTCAAATATAAACAAATAAATCTATAAATAAAAAAATTCACCCTAAAATATGAAGTGCCCAAAATTTTGTGATTTTCAAGGTGGTTAATTGGGACACCAACTTCTGAGAGGCATAATGTTTGCATAAAATTTCTATTTGGGGAATTCAATAGCCCATTGAAAAGAATTATTTAAGGATCAAAACTTTTGACGAGGGCTAGGGTATGTCATGCCAACCCATATCTCCACAAATTTCCAAAAAACATCATTTAGGGCTTTAAAATGGCCCTAAATCTAGGTCATTGGTTAATGCTTCCACTAGAAATATGGTACCTCCATTGGAAATTTCTACCCGAGGTACATCCCATAGATTTCATAAATCCATAAACCACTTTAATGTAGTAAAATCTTATATTATGAGTAATTATATGAAAGATTGGAAATTATTGAACATGTGTGGAAAGAAGCTTCCAATCTGGGGAATTCAGTATAAAGAATTAAGTCATCTGTCGAGTTATGTAAAAGTGATATTGAGGGAGATAAGTATTTCATAAACAATGACTTACTTGGTTTTACTTAGAGGATTGATTTACTCCCTGATTTATAGAGAAACAAAAAAGACTCATGAATGTTATTCAAGTGAAGCTGATCAAAACTAGAAGGTCTAAGAGAATGAGGACACTATAGAACATTCTTTTTGAATGTGAAGACATGGAGATTAAAATATTTGATTCTAATGTCAAGGAAGTAGAGATGGTTCAAGATATAAAAAGTTCATGCATCACAGATAGTTCTAGATTAAACACTAGTGGTTGAATTAGAGAAGCTAAAACATTCAAAGAAAGCATAGTTCAATAGTATAACTAATTTTATTACAGAGAAAATTAGAAAATGGATAATTAATTTTGTTAGTGTTATTCAACATAACTCTCTCTTTGGGTGAGGAGCGAGCGCGGTCTGACGAACTAGGGTTTCTGAAACTTCTGTAACGACAGATCGATTCATACATCTGCAAACCTACAAGCATCATTAGCAATACGTCCATACGATTCCAAAAGAGCAGTCTCGTTCTTCATGATTCCCAATCAAGGGGAGGAAGTGGTGCCTCCCCCAAATGAAAATGAAGATAAGCAAAAGAGCAAGGAAAATGACAAACCAGAGGATCAACAAGAGGACGGCACAGATCTGAACTCATAGGCCAAAACGGATGACAAAGAACTACCCAAAGTTACCTCAACCACTTGCAAGCCAGTGGCAACTGAATGTCCGAAGGTAGAACTTCCAAGTCATTGAATCAATGCTTAGATACAATTTATGAGGGACCATGCTTTGATAGGAAAATTCATAGGACTGTGGCTGACTGAAAAAGCATTGTGTGGCTGGATAGCAGCAAAATGGAACCCAAAAGGACACATCACTCTGAAACTAGGGCCTAAAGGGTTCTTTATGGCCATTTTTAATTGTCTTGAGGACCAGAACAGGGTTTTAGATGGAGGGCCATATTTTTTCAACATATCCGGATTGTATCTTAGAGGATGGGTAGAGTGCTTCAACCCTGATAAAGAGGACCTTAGCTAGGCTCTAGTCTGGATAATATTGTACTCTCTTCCCATGGAATATTGGGAAGAAGCCTCCTTACAAGCAATAGGAAATGTTCTGGGCAAATTTATCAAAGTTGCAGAGGAAACAAAACTCCAAAGATACACCTCTTATGCACGAATTTGTGTCTACATGCACCTCAACAAGGCTCTTCCGGATGCGGTAAGTTTATTCCATGATGATGTTGAATGGGTTCAGTTGATTGACTATGAACATGTGTCATTTAAATGCAGAAGCTGTCACGCCCTGGGCCACCTATATAGGGATTATCCTTTAACTCAAAAACCCACATCCCCTTCTGCACCAGAGAAGCTTGAGTCTAATGGCTTCACCAAAGTGACCAACTGTAGGAAAGGCCACAAGAAAACAACTTCACATCCTAAGATGCCTCAAGCCAGCTCCTCCAAGCCTTCCACGAGCAACAACTTTGAAGCATTAGCCTGACAAAAAGATATCAGCTCTGAAAATCCTACCTCCACAAAGAAGAAGGCATCGAAGGACAAGATCTCTACTCATTCAGACGCCAAGTCACTCCAAGAAGATACTTTGCCCAAAGATCCTTTATCCTCAGCTAAGCACAATGTCCTAGCATGGAATATTCAAGGAATGGAGGTGGACAACCCACAATCTGCCTCTAGAATAGCTACAAAATCTAATAAAGTATTAAATGAATCTCAGCAAATGGAAGAGGAACTGGAAAGTATAGATATTAGGGATCTAGATATTTTAGGTCTAGAGCAGGCTTGTAAAACAAAAAACTACGACAAAATTCCAGATAGACAACTAGAGAATCTGGAGGTGATCCTCTCAAGGGCACAAAGGCTAAAATCTCTAGGTATTCAGACTGGCAGTCTTTGGGATGGGAGACACATTACCAAAGATAACAAAAAACGTGGAAGGAAAACAGACCTCCAATGAACGATCTGAATAGGAGAAATGTTAGTAGAGTGAGGCAGGTACTCTAAGCTAACAAAGTACTACAACTCCCTCCATAACATCTCCCAATGAAGTTAATATCATGGAATATCATAGGGCTCAATGGCCCCGGGAAAGGCAAATTACTCAAAAAATTGATAATGCAAGAAAGACCACAAATCCTATTCTTGCAAGAAACCAAATGCAATTCAACAGCTCTAGAAAAAATTGTAGCAAAAGCATGGCCAGGAGGTCTCTCTGTAGAAGTGGATGCTGATGGAGCGTCTAGAGGCCTAGCCATCATATGGGACGCTCGCACCATTATGCTCAATAGCTTCCATGCTAATAAGAATCTCATTCAAGCAATCTTTCACATCACAGGGACCAATACATGCGGGCATCTAGCCAATGTGTATTTTCCCCAGGATGCCATGCATAAGATAGAAATCCTGAACACCCTCTCAGCAATCAACACTGATAGGATGCACCCACTTTGGATCACTGTGGGTGATTTCAACATGATTACCAAGCTGGAAGAAAAAAGGGGAGGTAGGAACAGAGGAAATAAGGAAGGAAACAACCTAAAAGATTTCATACTGAAAAATTGGCTTATAGACATGCCCTTCAGCAATGGAATTTTTACCCGGAACAACAAAAGAGTAGGGTTGCATCATATAGCCTCTCATCTGGACAAATTCTTACTATCAGATAATGGAATTCATATAGGTGGAGATTTTGCCGCTTCCATCTTGCCGATCTCAGGGTCAGATCACTGGCCAATCTCCCTTCATTGGTCTCGCCCTGGCAAGACAACCTGCAAACCATTTCGCTTTGAGGCTTTCTAGATGTCTCATCTGGATTTCATCAACCTGATCAACATAAAATGGAATAATTTCCCTCCTCCAAATGGTACAAAAATTATTCAATTTCAGCAGAAGCTTAAGCATCTCAAGGGAAAGATCAAACAATGGAATCATACCTCTTTTGACAATATATTCAAGGCTCAGAGTGACCTCGATAAGGATATGAAACAACTGCAGCAGATGATCATAATCGAAGGCCGAACAGAGGACCTGTCAGAACAGGAAAAACTTCTGGAATCGCAAATCTCAAAGAGGGCAAAACAGGAAGAAACACTATGGAGGCAAAAATCGAGAATAAGATGGCTCAAGGATGGAGAAAAAAACACAAATTTTTTTCATAGTACCACAATCTAGAGTAGAATGAATAACAACATTACTCATATTCAGAATGAGCAGGGCGTTAAGGTGGAAACACATGAAGAAATTGAAAGCAAACTTCTAAACTATTTCAAGCAAGCGCATCAGGAACCCCACATAAACCGATCGTAGGCCATAGAAAAAATCACAACGAACATTCCTAAAGTTATTACAGAGGATCATAACCAACTCCTTCTCAGGCCTGTAGACTTACAGGAGGTGGAAGCGGCAATTCGTCAATTGAAAGATGGGAAGGCACCTGGTCTAGATGGATTTACCTCAAATTTGTTCCACAATTTTTGGGATTTGATCAAAATGGAAGTTTGGCAGGTTGTTGAGGAATCAAGAACATTGAGATGGATGCTTCTAGGAATGAATGCTTCATTCATAGCCATTATTCCCAAGGAAGCTCAACCCAGCACTCCTGACAAATTTAGGCCTATTTCCTTGTGCAACATTATCTACAAGATTGTCTCCAAAGTAATCGCCTCCAAACTCAAATTGTTGCTCCCTCTAATTATCTCACTTGAGTAATCTGGGTATGTCGAAGGTAGGCAGATCATGGACGGCATCATCTTAACTCATGAAATTATCCACTCTCTGAAGCAATCCAAAAAGTCAGGTATGCTCCTTAAAATAGATCTTTCAAAGGCATTTGATAGCTTAAGTTGGTTGTACATCAAAAAAACTCTTATTGCTTTTCGTTTTGCGTCTCCATGGGTTAGGTGGGTCATGAGCCTTATCTCCTCCTCCTTCTTTTCGATTCTAATAAATGGCATTCCCTCCTCCCCCTTTGATCCTTCTCGGGGAATCAGATAGGGAGACCCTCTCTCTCCCTTCCTTTTTGTTATTATGGCAGAAGGATTGGGCCGAAGAATTAAAATAGCTTAGCGTTCACAACTTCTAAGAGGTTTGTCTCTTCATAACTCTACCGCTTTTACCCACCAGTAGTTTTTTGATGCCAACATGCTTTTTGGTCATCCATCAGTCCAAGAAGCTCATCAACTCAAAATTTTACTGACGGATTTATCAAACGCCTCAGGAGCCAATATCAACCAAGTCAAATACCAAATCTTCTTTTTTCATACTCCTATTATTACACAAGTAGCTATAGCTCACATTCTTGGTTTCTCTATTGTTGTCCTCCCTTATAAATATTTAGGAGCTCCCATGATTGCCTCGACCTTGAAGCAATCTTCTTGGAAGATCCTCTTAGAAAATCTGGAAGCCCGCCTCTCCTCATGGACTCACAAAGCCCTCAATATGGCGAGTCGGTTAGTCCTTATAAAAGTTGTTCTTCAATCCATGCTACTTTATCTCTTCTCGAAACTAGCAGAATCCAAATGGGTTCTTAAAGAAATCAAGAATCTCCAGAGATCTTTCTTATGGAGCAATTCAGGTCAAAGCCACAAATGGGCCCTAGTCAAATGGGACATAGTTTGCCTTCCAAAGTGCGCTGGAGGAACTGGACTGAGGGATCCCTATCATAGAAACGTGGTCATGGGGGCTCGATTATGGTGTAGATGGCTTACTGTGCCATTTACCCCATGGGCCACTCTATGGACAACAAAATATGCTAGCAATCGCCCAACAGATTATCTAATATGAATGTCAAAAGTCAGCATGGGATCCCTAATCTAGAATTCGGCCAAGCAACATAGAAGCCTAATTCAGCAGCACAGTTTTTGCGAAGTTAAGGATGGCAACACAACAATGTTTTGGGAAGATTCTTGGTAGCAGTAGCCAAAGCTAAAGGACCTAATCTCTCATATGCAACTATTAGAGTAGGATATGCAGACCTATGACAAAGTTAAAATGTTCTGGAATCCCTCTCCAACACAAGGTTACAGGCAATGGATTAAGGTGGATCAAATCTTAAGACATGGAACAGAACAAGCTCAAAAAACTCTTGATACAAAATTAATGAAGAGGAAAATATAGTACTCAGACGACAAGGATATACTCAGATGGAGTTATGAAGAAAAAGGCACCTTCTCCACTAGGGAATCTTATAATATAATAATCAAGGATCATATGGTTAAAAACCCTCTCTGGAGCAAAGTCTGGGACCCTAACAATTGGCTGAAAATCTCCACCTTTCTCTAGCTCCTATGTCAAAACAAGATCCTCACATGGGACAATCTTAGAAAAAGGAACTATCATGAGCCCTCAATGTGCCCAAACTATAGACAAGAAGAGGAATCCATAAATCATCTTATGCACTCTTGTCCTATCGCGTGCAAGATCTGGGAAAAAGTTAGTCTACGATGCCAAAAAGAAGGTAGAATACATGGAGACATCATAGCTACTATTCACAACTGGGATCAGAATCCTTATCAAAGAAAGATCTTAAACTTCTTATGGAAGCTCATTCCGGGCTTCCTCATGTGGACCATTTCGAAGGAGAGAAATCGAAGAATCTTCAAGAATCTTTCTATGCCCCTGGAAAATCTTTGGAAAATCATCTCTGAAAACATCAAGGAAACCTTACTTCTCCATACCTGGTGTCAGGAGGACTTTCCCTATATTCCCCAAGAACAAAACATTTGGGCCAATTGGAACCTTCAATGGAATCAAGAACCTATTTCCAAAGGAACAACTTCTTCATCGAGTCGTTCTCCTGAAAAGTGGATCCCTCCTCCCAAGCATATGTTCGAGCTAAACTTTGATGGGGCCTTGAAAGGTAACCTAGGTAACTTAGGCTTCAGAGGGATTTTCAGATACTACAAGGGTGTTCCTGTTCTTACCTTTTTAGGATCAAGAGGCTCGGATACCAATAATTCGGCGGAACTAGAAGGTCTTTAGCAGGGTCTTACTCTTGCTCAAAATAAGGGAATCTTTTCACTTATTATAGAAGGTGACTCTCAAATCATCATAAATATGGTCACCAAAATTATGCAAGGCACCCCCTCAAGCAAAGTAAGCAACAGTTGGAGAATGGTGAAGTGGCTTGATCTCATTGAAATCTGGCTCTCTTCTCACAGGGCGATCACTCTCAAGCACATCCGTAGGGAAGGAAATAAAGTGGCTGATTTACTAGCTAATATTGGAGTTGAAAGTGGATTAGAACTTCACACAGGCTCAATATCCAGAATGGCCTCTAAATCTCAACTCATGGATTACCAAAATATGGTGAAGAAGGAAATGGAACAGGGAGAAGATGAGCACCCGAATGCGGGTGATATTAGAGATCATTAATGGTGATATTGATGAGTGTCGGCGCTCGGCCCTGCCAGCTGCTAGTCAGTGCTAATCTCCAAATCTATACATGGCTCATGATGGCTCACATAAGGTGCGAGCAGGTCCGTCTGCAGGTTTATCTTAATGTACACATCAGCCGAGACAAAGAATTTGTTGGTTTTATCATGGAGTATTCGACCTTCAAGCCCATTGTTTGCTCCCCATCTTGTAACCTTTGCCTGCCATATGCAGGACCCTTGTGTAGTAAATCGTTCTCAAGTGTTTGCTGCCAACTCCTGCTTGATCTTAATTCTAGCTCTGGGTCACCTATCTCCCATTCTATGTCTTGCTCTCTGAGCCCTCCCCAGGTTCCTTCTGTGCAGTCTTGGCTCTCCCCTAGAGTCTCCAGTGCTATTGTGATTTCCCCTAGCCGCTTAGCCATGGTCCATCATCGCATGAGAAGCCACCATGGAGGGAGCCATGGTGGTCGTGTGCAGCCTCAAACTACTCACTTTACAGATCAACCTCTGCCCCCTACCTCTCTGCCTTCACCCCAAGTGAATTCTCCTCGGCCCAGCCCTTCTCGTAGACATTTCCAGCATAATGCTTTCCAGACAACTCACTTTAAATTTCAGAGTAGCCTGAATAAGCCAATCATCACGGCTAATATCACCATAATTTTCTCAGAGGAAGAAGCTCGGGTTCAAGCTCCTACACGTACTGTGGCAGAGCACCCTATGGGCGTTCTCAGAACTGCAGACAGCCTTGGCACTGGACAAATTTTGATAAATGAAGGTAAGGCTAAAACGCGTGGCGATATGCATGGTGAGGGTGTCAATCCAGAAGCTTCTCGGCCACCAGGTGGCTGCTCTCATGAAGACACAGTCTCGATAGACTTTGTTGGCAACTCTAGTCACACCCGTCCTGCTCTGGTTCCTCCAGGTGGCAGCGGAGCTGGTGATGTGGATCATGATGGAGAAATCTGGTATGGCAATGCATGCCCTGTCATTGAGGAGCCTCTGGACTAGGATGTCCCCATGTGATGCCACCTAGTCTACTTCGTGTCTTATCAGAGTTTTCTTGTTAGTCACTGTTCAGGTTCGAACTCTTCTATTTTGAGGTTCTGGTCTTGTTTCTGTGGTTCGGCAGTTTGGTTCTATGTATTTGTGGCTCGGAAGTATATTGTTCTAGTTTTGTTCCTGCGATTCAGCAGACTGGTTCTATGTCTTTTTGGCTCAGTAGTATGTGATTTTCAAGCTGACATGTACAGTTTCTCTTTCTATAGGTGTTTGTCTCCACTATTTCAACAGGGATATCCCAAATCTGCATTATGGATTGCTAGCAGTATTCAGGCTTCTATGTATGGTTTTTTGTCTCAATGTAACTGGTTTTTCCCAATTATGGGATAGCTCTGATTTCTTGACAGCATTCCTATGCTCTCGTCTGAGGCTTCTGCCTCTTTGTAACCTTATTTTTATTTCCTTTTAATAAAATTAGTCTTTACAGAGAAAAAAAAACATAACTCTCTCTTTGTTGGGAAATTGTAAGAATTGGCTAGGGAAATTGAGGAGGAGATATTCAATGAGTGTGTCAAAAATAAGATTGCATTCCCTCCAATGAAATTTTTCATTCAATCTAAACTACAAATATTCATTAAAAAAATGTGAGTCTAAAAGATAGCTGACAGTCAAACACCCACATTCTATGCTTTCACATATCATGAGTGTTTTTAAATCTTCTAACATTCATTTTTCTGTTTTCTAACGTTTACTTATTCATATTTGTTGGTTATGTTCGCATGCATAAAACTAATTCCTGGATGCAGTTTTTTGTTTTTCCTTACAGGCATCTTTTTCACAGTATAGTTCAGAGGAGGCCAATCCCAGTCCCTATTGGGATGAATGCATTTATTTTTGCAATTAAGTATCATGATTTCGAGAAGTTCTCTAGCTGCTAAACATTATTCTTTGCACCAAAATCAAATGAAATGGTTTAATATCTAATGTAAGTTCAGTTACATAATTCCTTCCATATGCACATCCCTTCATTTCCCTAGATACCTTTGTTTCAGAGATAAAGTACCATTTACTATGTTAATTTATTACAGAACAATTATTACTGTTTTTAAAAATGCATGTGTAGGTAGTTAAAGAGAGAACATGCCATAATGATATAGTAAATGAGTTGCTAGGCTGACGTATCAGAAGATTCTCATTATGTATATTAGCAACCTCTAGGATAAAAAACATTGATCACTATAAATCATGGGCTTTGAAGTTTGTATTCAATTCTTGTTCCAATTACTATTATTTCATTCCAATTATGAGTCTCTTCACTAATTTTGTAAATGACTTTGAGATAAATTTTTGCATAAGATCTTATATAGGTTTGAATTATGTGGCATTTTCTAAAAACATTATTTCAATATAAGTTTTCGAGGATATGATTTCATGTGTTAAATTATATCTAATGTTTTGTAATTTATCACAATGGAAATTACCTTCTAATTACTTTGTTCCAATTATGAGTTTGTTTACCAATTTTGTGAAGAATTATGAGCTAATATTTTTCATAAGATCTTATATAGGTATGATTATGTAGCATTGTCAAAAAAAAATGTTTGAACATGATTTTTTGGGGATACGATTTGAGATTTTATATTATATATAACTTTTTGTAATTTATTAGAATGGAAATTAATGTTCAACAATAGTTTTGGATCTCAGATATTTGTTCCATTTATAGTATTTATTTTAATCATAGCTATGATGATTCACATTTGAATATGGATACAGTTCTTGTTACTATAACTGTGTTTTTTATTATTTTATATCTAATGTTTTTTTATTGACCAAGATGAAAACGAACATTCGACAAAGACTTCTCAAGAACAAAGATTGATTACTAATTCTAGCATAATGTTTTGCATAAGTTTTCGAGGATATGCTATGAACTTTTATATTGTATCTAATGTTTTGTTATTGATTAGAATGAAAACGAAAGTTTAACAATAGTTTTGGATCTTGGATATATATTACATATGTAGTATTTACTTTAATCATAGTTTTGATGATTTGTATTTGAATCTAGATATAATTCTTGTTACTATAACTATTTTGGTTACCATTCAAGAATTCTCAAGCACAAAGACTAATTATTCTATTCTAATTCAGAGTCTCTCCACTAATTTGTGAAGAGAAGATAATGTTTTGCATAAGTTTTCAAGGATATGATCTGAACGTTTATATTAAATCTAATGTTTTGTTATTAATTAGAATGATATATATTTTTTTGATTATGTAATTAATTCCCATTTAAATAAGTTTTACTACTTTCGAATCTATGTTTGTGTTGCATGCTTCTGTTAGGTGTAAGACTAAATTCCTCTATGTTTATTCAATTGTGGAAAGGGTAAAGTGATGGTTATTCTTTTAAGTCAATGCATGCTTTACCTATGTACATTGTTTATTTTTTCAGATAATTTAGTTTGTCACATGAATTGTTTCTGCATAGTATTTGGCTCAACATATTCTTGTGTGGCATAGCTCTTTCCCTTTTCTACACATACTCACTTTTCGATGTCGACACACATTCGTGTCTATGCATACTTCTTTGATGCACCTATATCTTGTAGATCACTTGTTCCACATATGCACATGTTCTAAAAAAATTTACACGTTCTCCCCTTTGCACATTTGTTTCACACATTTTCATCATGTGCAACACTTTTACCAAAATCAATTATAAATTGATTATCTCCATATTGGTTTTAGTTTTTGTAAAACTATGAAACTTACCTTTTTTCCTTCACACATGCAATATGTGTTGTTTGAATATGCACTTTAGCTCTGCATGTATCTTGGTGTGACAATATTTAACTCATATTTTCCTTAACTTTGTACATGTCTTATTACACATATCCCTTACTTGAGAAACAAATATAATAATATTTTCACTTTTTAGGGCATAGGACTAGGTGGTTGGGTTAGTAACCAAAGATGTTTGTGTAAAATATTTAGTCAAATTCCAAAATAGATTCCTAGAGATGAGGAAGGTGCCAATGTCTCTTCCACTTTCATACATCAGTGCACATTTTTCACTCATCACAGTCTTTAACTCATAGATGCATTATCTATACACACACCTTATTGTGCACGTCACTTACTTTAACCAATGTTAGTGTTGATAAGATTTTTACAAGCAAATACACTTGCAAAATATGCCCATAGACATTAGAAAATGAGAAAGACTATCATTGTTCACTCTATTTATATATAAATGGAATTGGAAATCTAAATAACACATTTCGTAGGCATTTTCACCTCTACACACTTGTTTCATACATCTCTATGTCATGTTTCTTTTCCCATGTTTGATCGGTATCTAGTGTAATAATGGTTCTATGGAAGGTGTGTATATCCCTTCTGCATGTCCCTCCTTGCATACATATCCACATTTCCACACCTCCACATAACTTCATCATCCGTGTACTTATTCTAGATATCTTCATCCCACACAACAAATAACTTCTACGATTAAAAATTATAATTAGTATAATGATGAAGCATTGTTGTAAAGAAATTGTTACATATGGATTTCAACTAGGTCTAATATATATAATCTTGAGGTGTTGGAGTAGTATGAATATATTCTCTTGAGTCATGGAAAATTATTTTAGGCAACAATTTGTTGTTGCATAAATTATGCATTATATTTGATTATCCTCATCACAGTTAAACTATATAATTAAAGTCATTGGATGGAAAAATCACTATTTTTGCACTTGAATATATAGATTCATGAAACTTGACAATATTTCTAAGATTGTTTTCTTTAGTAGATAATCTGCTCCATTCTCACATTTAAGAGTACTAGTAAATGTACTCACATTCGATTCTTGGTCATCGTGAAATAAATTGTTTTTCTTTAAAAAAAAAAAACTAAGCCATGGACTATAGAAACAAAAAATACAGCCACAGGTTTCTAAACCGATCAGTAACAAGAATGACATTAATTACTATTATGTAGACTGAAATCCAATCTAATATTAACTAGTATGTTATGCAATTACACTACAAAATGGTAATTCAATGGATGTCCCTTCACACTAAACAAATTACTATTTTAATTTTTGATATTCTAATATGTTTGCAAGAATTCAAATCATTTTTATTTTAATGGTTCAAAATATATGTTTTCTTATGAAAGGTCAAGGGTCAAAGGTTTTAGTGTGTGGAATAAAAGGTGTGGAAGAGTGGTATGTGCAAGAAAACCTTTATTCCCCACTTATACAATTGTGAACACTTCTTGGCACACCTTCATTGTGTACAACACTTATTCTACACACAGGTGAACTCATTTTAATACGATGTATGAAAAACACATTCAATGAAACCAATATAGCTAAAACTGTAAATTAAGGTTAATACTACAAAGCATCAATTTCCATGGTATTTGACACACATGAAATTCACATCAACTTAATCAGTCTCCCATGGTTTGGACTAAAGTCTAATAAAAAAATTATTAAGGCTTAATTCTATGATTAGCAAAAGCTATATTGTCCATAAATGTAAATATGGTTCTTAAATGCATATAAACATATACAAGATACGTGATAGTGCAACTAGTACTTATTCGACACATAATTGGGGCATCATTAAAGTGCTTAATAAAATTTACTCTCACTATTGAGTAATGATAACTAGTTGGAAACAAATCAAGAAGGTGTAGAGGACTGTACACCTCGTAATAAAAAAATAATTAAGGCTTAGTCCTACTACTAACAAAACCTTCACTATTGGTAAATGTAAGATGTTTCAGCATTTATTCAGCAAATCAACACTTAATCACGACATCATTCGAATGCTTAAATAAATTTACTCTGATGCATTGTGTAATGATTATTGGTTGTAAAAAAATTAAAAGAAATGTATGCATCTTTTTTTTTGTAAGTAATACCCACAGAGGATTTGAATCAGTGACCTATCCCAAGAAGTGCCTTAACATTGGACACATTCACCGTTAATCTAAAGCCCCATGGGCTTGTATGCATCCATATCATAAAATGGTCTTTTTTTCATTTATTCATCAAATCAACATTTAATCAATACATTCTTTCAATGCTTAATGACATTTACTAGTTTTAAACAAATCAAGAATGTGTAAAGGGATCTTCAACTAGTATCTTTCATAGCAGGTTGAAAGGATGTACAAAAGAGGGATATTTCTAGGAGAACATTTATTCCCTCAACACCACACCTCCACACACATTCCCCCTTCGTACACTTATTCTGTACACTACCTCGTTCTGCGATAATATTTTGGCAAAATGTTATATAGACTTAGCTAATTTCTTGGGGCGTTGATTAGTGGATATTAAAAATTTTCTTAAGACTTAATAATTGTAAACAAATTTAAAAAATATAGAAGTGGAAAATTCTCCAACATGCAAAAATCTTGTTTATGAGGGTAAGATGTGGACCCTATCGTTTTTGACATTTTTTAGTGAATCGAATAAATGATGTGTAATCATGTGTCATGTTCTCTACAACCAACATCCATCATAGGAGATTGTAGAAATGGTAGGTGTTTCCATGTAAAAAAAGTCATTTCTATCAAATAAAGCGAGTTGACATCAAAATAGTGGGGGATACCAGCGTAACCATTATGTTACTTCATAATAGAGGTAGATGATGACCTCTCCACACAATATTTTTTTACAGTTTTCCTTGCATGATTTTTAACTCAAAATTATTATTGAGAACATGTATGCTAACTATCATGATCACAAAGAATTCACATTTATTTTAGTTTGTAATTATTTGTCACTTAGGGTATGTTTTTCAACGATCTTAAAGGAAGAGAAAAATTCAAAGTAAATGGATGAGATGGTTTTAGAATTTTGAGATTTATTTCCACTTCTTCTTGTAAATGTGGGCTTTGGTATCTTCAATATCTATTTATTGAGAGTGTCATGTATAATATGTTCTACATGTTAAATAGTAACAAATGGTGATTACACACCATACCAAGAAATATATAACTAAATGGCATTGAGAACATTATAGATTAACAAAGTATTTTTAAGTAGAAAGCAGAAATGGCTAGTAGAGGAAGGAAAGAAGTTGTTTTTACTAATATGAATAACTCACTTGTTGATATTGCCGATAAATTTTACTGGTTTACAATGTAAGAGTGGTATGAAAACTTGGAAATGATAGAGAATAATAATAATAATATCTGGACTAGTGGATTGGTGAATGTTGTACACATTCTATAAGTATTTCATTTTAGAGAAATCATATATTTGTGTGCAATCAATTTTGATTCAAGCACAAGAACAATTATGCTATTAGTGAGGAAGACCCCAATTCTTCTAACTCGCAATGAATTCAGATGGAATTGACGCTGCCAAAACAAAATAATTGCTTAAAATTGTCAGAAGCAAATAGTTTCCTTGAGTCAAAAGTAGGCGGGATGAACATTATTTGAGAATTCATTTCCCCAACTTCCCAAGTTCTTTCTAATATTTCCATTATATAAATTTATTTGTTTCGACAGTCATTTAAAGACTTATGTTGGCTTTGTGCCTACATGATGGGCCTAGAAACTACAATGAATGTCCCAAAACCCATTCTCTAACTGCTTTATTACTCATACAAAAAATATGGTTTATTTGACTGGGCTAATCTAATTTCTAATGAATTGGATTTTTAGTTATGCAATTTATACAGTCGCAAAAGATTCTTTATGATGGTGTACCTAATAGAAACCCTCATCTCCAAGCATGTCTTTCATGACTTACCCTATAAACATAAATTCAAACCCAATGAAGAACAAATGAAGTTCTAGTATCCCATACTCTGGAAGTAGAACTCTTCTTTAATTTTTTGTCTAATACAATATCTCTTTGTAAAGTAAATCAATTACATGATAACTACATGAGAGCTCCATCGAATATTTGTGCAAGCCCAAGTTTTCCCATGAGGAATATGGGTGCATGAGGAAATAGAAAATAATATGGTAATTTTAATTTATGGATTTAAAGGTAAGCCATTGATGCTACCAAAATTTATTATCGATAGTTATTTTCTTGCTAAAGTCTACAATTAATACCATGACTATCTAGTTATATTTGAAGGTAAAAGGGAAAAACATTTTATTTATTTTCCATTTACTATTAGACAAGTCACTGTGAACAATGTTGCTCACATTGCAGATCTTGTAGAGTCTTTAAATTCTTTAAACTTAACTAAAGATGAAGCTCGTCAAGGATTTGATCTAGAAGGCTTATTTACCACACCCCTGGGTATTATTAAGTAGGGGAACTTTTTTACAACATATACATAGCAAGATGAGTGTCAGAGTGCACCAACCAAAGACAAAGAGCTAGTAATGGACACTAAAGAAATCGCTAAATAATCCAAAGTCAGAAGGAAAATACAAGCAAAGAGGCATAAACCCTATTCAACAATCTCCACCTTGCATGCCTAGTATTGTTCCAAATTTATCCTTCAGTCAAAGTAAGAGAAAAACTACTATAAGTGGAAAAATGGTTCATAGTATCCTATTAGGTGGCATAGATGACAAAGATCCTACTTGATGATTCACTCTAGATAGGGAGCACATAGATGAATCAACCAAATCTAAAAGTCTCCCAAAAACAAGAAGAAATGAACAAACCATGGCCGTGGAAGTTGATAGTGCTATAGAAACTAATTGGGTTGGTGCTTGTTTAGCAAAAAATCAAAAAATAATGTTGGAAATTGCTAAAGAAATCACTACTTTCGATGACCACCCTATGACTTTTCAAAATGTAAACTATGACAAGGGAAGTAAAAAATTGAGAATTGAAAAAGTAAAAATTAATAATAAAATTGTTATTGATCAAGTAGAAATGAATGTTGATTTTTATGGCATTGGAGCCAAGGGGATGATATAATTTCATCAAGCTACTGGTGACACATTTGAACAGTCTATTAGTGAACAAGAAATAGAAAACCTAATACTGAAATAAAGAATAAAAGAGATAGAATATGATATAATTCCAACTCGTTTTTTACTCCTCTTGCAATACGGGAACCACCTTTGGAAATTTCTACCCATGGTACACCCCATAGATTTAATAAAGCCATCAACCTCCTTAATGCAATGAAATCATATATTCTCACTAATATATGCGAAAGATTGTAAATTATTGAGCATGCATGGAAAACAAATTCTAATCTATGACATTTAGAATAGAGAATTAAGTCATTTGCAATTTGGTTAAAAGTGATATGAAACTAGATAGACATTTTGTTGAAAATGGCTTAATTTTGTTCAAAGGCTTGATCTATTCTCTAATTTAGAGAAGAAAAATCAAGGACTCCCAAATGCTAATTGAATGACCCATGTCAAAGCTAGATGGTTTGAGAGAATCAAGACACTATAGAACATCATTTCTAAATGTGAAAACATAGACATTAGAAGATGTGATACCTTTCTCAAGACGAAAGAGATTTTTAGGGATCTAAACTGTCCATGCATCACATGTGACTCTAAATTCATTTTGAGAGGCACACTAATGGTTGAATTGGAGAAGCTAAAATAATAAAAGGCAACAAAGTTTGATATCATAATTGATTCTACTACAAAGGAAATTAGAAAATGGACAATTAATTTTGTTAGTGTTAATTAATAGAAGTTTGTCTTAACTGTGTAATTGAAGGAAGAGGCTAGGGAAATTGAGAACAACATATTCTATGAACATGTCAAAAGGGAGATAAAATTTCCTACAATGAAATACTTGATTCAAACTATGGTGGATAAATTTCTTCAAGAAATCATGAATTCCAAAGACAATTGGATATCAAATATCACGCTCTATGCTTTCACATATTGTAAGTGTTCTTAAATCTTGGAACATTCATTTTTGTGTTTATTAGTATTTGGTTATTTAGGTTTGTTGGTTTTGTTATTATGACCTCAGGTAAATCATGAATGTAGTTTCTTGTTTTCCCTACAGGTATCTTTTTTCACATTATGGTTCATGGGAGCACAATCCTAGTCCCCTTTGGTATGAATGCATTTGTTTTTCTGATTAAGTATCAAGATTTTGATGAGTGATTTAGGCATCAAACATTATTCTCTACACCAAAATACATTTGAAATGATTTAATAGCTAAATGTAATTTTGGTTACATAATGCCTTCCATCTACACATACCTTCCTTTTCCTGCATACCTTTTTTCAGAGATAAATTATTATTTATTATGCATAATTAATTTATTAAAGAGCACTTATTACTATTATTTAGAATGCAGGGGAATATGGTTAATTAGAGACCATGCCACAATGACATCGTGAATGAATTGTTAGATTGAGGTATCAAAAGATTTTCATTATCGATATAAGAAACATCCACGATAAAAAAATATCAGTCAACATAAATCAACGGTTGAAAAGTTTGTATTCAAGTTTGGTTCCAATTCTAATTACTCTATTCCAATTCTTACAATATTCACCAATTTCATGAATAATTCAGATATAATTCTTTTTATAAGATCTTGTATAGGACTCCATTCTATGGAATTATGCAAAAACATTAATTGAACATATGTTGTCGAGGATATTCTTTGAGATTTTATATTATATCTAATGTTATGTTATTGATCACAATGTGTTGACAGTGCTAGACCTGCCAACATTCAGGGGATCTCCCCGATTTGAAGTCCCAACTAGACCTCACACTGTTTGGTGTAGGAGTCCCATCCGGTATGATGGCTCAGTTGCCATTATCTTAAATATATTCCTTAGCTATTTCTTGTCATCACATGAGAGTTCTCTACCTTGTCTTCAAACAACAAGGTTCGCGTGCCTGGTGAGTTCTTAGTGTCGCTTGTGTCAAAGTTCTTTCACTACCAAAGAAAGAGGGTGGAAGTGGGTCTCAGGTTAGAAGGGCATAGTCCAAAATATGTGAGAGATACACAACACAATAGCACATGCGTATCTGCTAAAGGAGTAGCCCACACGAATGTGGAAATCACAAATACAAGGTGAATAGATATCACGCATAACACCTAGTGGAATAGTCCACACGAGTGCAACGAGTGTTATAACAAGTTTACAATAATGAATATGTTGAGTGTCTGGCGGGATAGCCCACATGGGTGAGACAACGTTAACAACTAATACAACACATTTCCAATAACATATGTACTAAAACAACTGAAATAGTTCAATTGTCTTAATACAAGTTAAAGAAACATGCATTACAAGCATCCGAAGAATAGTCTTGCAAACGAATAAAATACATGTGTGAAAATGTGCTGGCATGCTAATAGGCTTTTGAATTAAGCAAAAGTTCTAAGACACATCCATACACCATTACACCACTAACCGTAATAATGAGGCGTTGGAGCCATTGCTCGCTCTTCAAAGAAAATATTATAAACTCTCAAGGCTATGTGGGAGGAGACAAGGTGAAAAGTCTTTTGCATGTACAAATGAGGGGTATATATAGCCAAAGGTGAAACTGACCCTTGTGACTGTTTGACTTCCCTCATGACTGTTTGACTTACATGACTCTTCAAATTTACATGAATCTTCAACTTTACATGTGGGTCTCTTGGACTTCCACGTTACATTACATTGATTACAATAGTATAGCCCACAATAGTGATGTGCCGAGATAACTCATGACATGACTTGGCACAATTGTGCTAGTATGTTCATGTTGCTAGTGATGTCCATGTCAAGCTGTAGTGTTTTTGAGTGATGAATGTGCTCTTGGTTTATCATAGCTTCATCTCCACATGGAAAGGTGTGAGAAGTCTTCGATGGTCTTTTCGTTCACTTGATAGTTCATGGATGCGCATGTGTCTCCTTTGCTTGCTTCTTGGTATGCTCCTTGTTCATCCCATTTGTGAACAAATTTCCTTGCATGCGCTCCTTATTTATCCTATTTATGAACAAATCTCCTTGCATGTGCTCCTTCTTCATCCCATTTTTCGTCACACCATGTCTCATCGACGTACCTGTATCTGTAATCACTCATGAAGGGACAACATCAAATCCAAAAATATCCTAGTCTACCATGATGCATTGTCTTTCACTTTCAGATGCAAGTGACCAAGAGAGAGGACAAGGCTCTGAAATTGTGAAGAGCGCATTTCAAGTTGGAATGCGAGCTGCGGGCACTATCAGTGAAAATTGCACAGAGGTCACTAGGAGGCTGAGAAGGGAAATCTGGATCAGCAATGACTCTCCCCAAGATTTGGCTGGGCTGGAGGGTAGATCCTCACAATTTTTCTAGGGAGACAATGCAAGCAACAAGGGAAGACTAACAATGAAAATTGCGCAATTTATCCGAGGAGGCTAGTAGCAGCCTGCAATTTATCAGGGTGACTAGCTAAGAAAACTGTGCAATTTTTTAGGGTAGTCCAATGACATGCATTGGGTGTATGTCTAGTATTTCTACGTGATTTCATCAGTCAACACAAGTGGGTGTGCTTGGCAGCTTCTACACAATTTTTTGGAGTGAGGCCCGAAGTCACTACCCGGTCAAACTCTCTGGTTGATAAGATGGAGGCTAGATGGATCTGCTTGCGAGAAGCACAAATTGAGGTGACCTTCTGAGCAAATTTTGCGTTGTTTTGGGTGACAATTAGTTTAGTTGATTCCATGATTGTGTAGTGTAGGCTTCCTGGGAGACAGCCTCAAGCTCTATGCAATTATGGGAAATAATACATTATTGCTAAGGGCTGAAACTACGTAATGTAGCCCAGCGAAGTCTGGCATTTGCAGGGTGATTTGGTTGTCAGAATTTTAGAAAAATGACTAAGTGTGTGAGCGAATGAACATCTGCATACACAACCTTGCGAACACACACTCAGACTTGACAACAAGACACCTCAGACCATCAAGACAACATATACTAAGTGTCATTGACTGACGGTGTGAGTGATAAGCTTGACACTTATGATAAATCATTGAACAACCACGATGATGCTTGTGCGACAGTGCATAAGGCTTCGTGTGTGAGTGTGATAGATGTTTTACATAGCAAGCACAACTCAAAAATGACCTTCATCATCACTAGAACAAGGTCACGATCATGACATAGAAATCAACATGCCAAAGATGACAATCCATCAAACAAGTGAAAAGGAAGCATGACATGTCGAAGAAACACAAAAGATGATTTTTTGTGTTTGAGCACATGCATGTTACTAAGGATAGGATGATATGAAAATGACAAGAAGTTCTCCAAACTCAATTAAGAGGTGTACTTTGAAAGGTGTTGTTTACTTACCATATGTACCCTCAAGATGATCATGCATCTGAAGACGTTTGCGTGTGGTCCTGATATTTTCCATTACTTGGTTCCTTGGTCCTTCTCCTCAACTCCTTGGGAGCGATCTCAGCATGTCACCTTTTCCTGTAGTCACTGAGAGGTAGATCTGCGCAATTTCAATGGATAATTACTGCTACTAGAATTAGACCCTGGGAACCCCATCTATGTAGTTTCTACATGGAAGATCGATAAGACAACTTAGACAACAATTCACAGTTTTGAGGCACATGACATTGTTGCAAGATTGGGGATCCTGGGAGGAAACCTCTGTGAAATTTATAAGTGTAGTGTAGCTGGACTACTCTGACTACTTTATGCATTTTTGGAGAGCAATGATGGTTGGGGTCTCTGTAGGTTGCAAGGTTTTAGCAGGCAAGGGAGGTTAGTATCTCTGCAGGTTGCGGGGTTTCAGCAGGCAAGGGAGGTTGGTGTCTCTATGCACTGTGGGGTTTCAGTAGGCAAGGGAGATTGGTGTCTCTACGTATTGTGGGGTATCAGTAGCCAAGGGAGGAAGCTTGGTGGTTATAGATAAAAAACTCATAGTTCCAGGAAGTTGGATGAGGCCAGGTTGCTCGGGAAAATGGCTAAGTGTGAGATCAATGAAACATATGTAAACATTGATAGGAATTGATTGTGATTTCATACATACACTTAGTCAAACAAAATAGAGCATCTAGAATGCATAAGACATACTTTTATTGGAGCAACAACGTTCATGACAAGAGTGCGTGAAGTGAGTGTGAAATATGTCTATGTGATGACAACCACTCATGCGCACATTCTTTCCCTTGAAGTAAAACAACATTCCCTTTGCATGACAAACAACAACCCCTATGCCTGAAAATGACACATGCTTCATAAAGATGAGAATGTAGACAACTCTTAGGTTCAAGGAGGGGAGCTTGAAATCATCATATTACCAATAAGTGACCAAGAATGATCAATTACAAGATCAAAGGTAGGCTCTGAAATTTTCATGCGAGCCAAAATTTTGGAGGGTGGTTGTAGTTGCTACAACACTTGGTGACACATTGATAGGACTCTAGCTCTTTGAATGGACATTGTTTCATGAAAAGTAGGTCTAACCCTTCTGGAAGTATTGTTTGATTCTTTCACCATCGTGGTTTCCACACTATATTGATTGAAATATGTATCACTAGCCATGCTCTTAATCGGTCAGCGCACATTCCAAGCCAACTCAACTCAGTTGTTTTGATTGGGGATGAGGGATATATTGGTGCACAAGTCATATGATTGTTAGAGTTTAAATTTCATGTCTAGTGTTGCTCCACTGCCAACAGGCCTAGACAGTACCCCCATGGAGCCACGCAGGAACACAAGCATCACTTCATTGCTAGAGAGCCTAGTCATTACCCCATGAAGTTACTTGCATCCCCTCCCTTGATAGAAAGCCTTTCTCTTCTTTCGCCTTATTCATTTTTCATTTTTTTATAATTTTTTTTAAACTATGCTTAGGCACTTTTATTTCAAAGGTGGAAGAGGGTTCCTGACCTATTGAGAGCAAAAGAGGTTGTTCCTTTAGAGAAGTATGTTATGTATTGTTCTAACATACTTTTTAAGGTTTCCCCCCTCACCGTACTCTACTTTGATGAGTTAACAAGGGTTAACCCAAAAGGACCAATTAGATTAGGTGGTACTAGTTAACAATGCACACTTTTTGTTTTCACTAAGACTTACTTTGAACAAAATGTATTTTCCATCAATGCATCATCGACTAAAGAAAACAAGTTCTTCATAAAGAGAGAGGACAAAAAAAACTAGATTTTGATAGTTGTACAAGCCCTCTTAGATTTTATCATCTTCTCTCGAGAACCAAACATAGTTTCACGAGAGGCTAACCTATGGGTACAAGAAAGCAAAGAAAGAAAAAAAGAAAAAAGCAAAAGTAAGCAAGAGCAAAAAAATTAAGAAAAGTAAGAAAGCAAACAAACATGCAAACCATAAAGAAAACAAAAGCAAGAAGTAAAGACTATTCCTACTCCTATGCTAAATAGTGCATGGGCCTACTCACGTGAAGTGATATTTCCAATGTAGCCACGAGCACATTGGCTCGCCTTCGTTGGTGAAGGAATGGTTAACAAGAAGGATATGCATGTAAACCAAAGAACAATAAATATAGATCATCGAAGACCAACATGCTTTGAGTTCTAAAACATCGACATAATATAAAAGAGAAAATGCACAAAACAAACATTCTGCAAACGTACCATGGTGTTGCGATGCACTACATGCAAATGGTAAACATACACTCTCTTTGGATTATGACATATGAGAGAACATAATAAATACCAATAGTTTATGACTTGAAAGTGCGCTCGTTGTGTAAGATTCCTCCAAAGCTTGAGCGATGGGATCATGTGATTTGAGTGGAGGAAGGGAAATTTGGGTGCTTGTTTGATCTTCAATGTGAAGCAGAGAGTGATGAGGAGCCTTGGGTGTTTCAAAAATTTTCTGATCAGAAGTGGAACCAACCTTAGGACAATGAGGACCTAACATAACCATTAGCCCAGGCTAAAGTGCCTTGACGGTCTGTGGGGTTTCCAATCTGTCAATAGATAGATCATCAAAGACTAGTAGCTTAGACAAATTATCAACGATTGAATAAACATCGTGATCAAATGGAGAAGTAGAGAGATCATGGAAACCACAATCACAAAATTTGAGATGTTCATCGGCATCCTCACGATTTTATGAATTGTCGAGAGGGGTAGTTGACAAACAAGAATTTTCACTCTCTGTGTTTTCAAAAATGAAAGATGACATATGGGACAAATTTTCAAAGGAATATTTTTCCTCTCTGCAATATAATGACATGCTGACATCTAGTGTGTCCTGTGAATGATTAGATGTATAAACATTCGAAAATGATTTTTCACAAGGAGAATCAAAAGTGGCAGAATCATAAGCAATGTTAGGATAGAGTGGATGAGGCGTGGATGGAAGGGAGTCATCCTTCATTGCAGGTTCTTCTTTAGATTCTCACACACACTCATCATGTATGATAGCGCAGGTTGGTTGCACAATGCCAACTCCATCGACAACTTTATCCTCATTCACAACAAGTGTGAAGTTTGGAATAAAAGAACACAAGACAGTACAATTCAGAGAATCAACAAAATGTGGGGATAGAGGTTAGGGTAACAAGTCCATATCACAACCAACAGGCTTACAAACCAAATCTTCGCAAATATAAAGAATAGGTAGGGTAGGAGGATGTAACAATTCAACAGATGTGTGTGCATGTTATCCCACCTTGCACTACAGAGCTAGAACTATTTGATGAGAAGAGTACGGAAAGTCACTTGTGACAGTGACCTCATCCATCTTCGATTTGGCATCTCTAACGCTGAGGTATGCAGGGAGGGGTTTGAATGATTCTAAGAATTCTAGATTTTTAGATATGTAAAGAAGATAGTTAAATCTTCCATCTAGGAATTCCCAATCAATTTCATCTTCAGGAAATTGGTATGCAATATTACAAAAGCGTGTGTGAAATTTCTCAACAGATTCATCAGGTGCTTTTCATAATTTTATAATTTCTTTATTGATCTCCTTGCGGTCAAAATGATTGAAAGCACGATCTATCTCTATGACCAAATGAGGAAGAGAGTGAATATATTTTTTGGGCAGCATGGCATACCAATGCAATGGGTGCCCTCGAAGTGTGCATGCTAACAATGCACAGTTCATGTAATCTTCAAAGATTTAATGCCTTTCATAGGATCCTATAATGCCAACCACATTTCTAACCAAGGCTAATTGGCCCCCAACATTGTATGTTTTATGTGACAAGTTATTCTAGATATTTTTTTATATTTCAAAGTCGTTTCCATAAGGCATACACTCTGGAAGAGAATTTATGTGTTTAGTCCTGATAAGTATGCAGATATTCAAAAAAAATTGTGAGAACTCAAATTGTCATCTGGCCCTCCTTTTAGCACTAGAAATGTTGATGGTGCTTGACCCTCCACCATTTAGGGGATCTTCTTGATATGAAGTCCCAACTAGACCTCACACCATTTGGTGCAGGAGTTCCATCCAGTACGATGGCCCAATTGCCATTATCTTAAATAGATGCCTTATCTCTTGCTTGTTATCATGTGATATTGGTTTACTTTGTCTTTGAATAGTGAGGTTCACATGCCTAGTGAGTGCTTAGTGTCACTTGTGTCAAAGTTATTTGACTACAGAGGGAGAGGGTGGAAGTGAGTCTTAGGTTGAAAGGGAATAGTCCCAAATCTACTAGAGACGCACAACACAATAGGACATGTGCAGCTTCTAGCAGAGTATTCCACATGTATGCAAAAGTCATAAACACAAGGTGAACAGGTAGCACGTACAATACCCAACAAAATAGTCTGCACGAGTGCGACTGGTGTTATAACAAGTTTACAAGAATGAATTTGTCCAGTATCCAATGGGATGTCCCACATGGGAAAGATGATATTAACAACTGATACAACACATTTCCAATAGCATATGTACTAAAACAACCAAAAGAGTTCAACTGTCTTAATACAAGTTAAAGAAACATGCATTACAAGCATCCAAAAAATAGTCTTACAAACGAATACAATACATGTGTGAAAATGTGTTGGCCTGTTAACAAGCTTCTTAATTAAGTGAAAGTTGCAGGACACATCTGTACACGATTACATCACTAACCCCGACAGTGGGGCATTGCAACCACTAATCACTCCCCAAAGAAAATATTACAAACTCTCAAGGCGATGTGAGAGGAGCCAAGGTGAAAAGTCTTTTGCATGTACAAATGAGGGGTATATATAGCCAAGGGTGAAACTGACCCTTGTGACTATTCAAATTCCCTCATAACCATTTAACGTACATGACTCTTCAGCTTTGCATGTAGGTCTCTTGGACTTCCATGTTACATTACATTAACTACAATAGTATAGCCCACAATAGTCATGTGGCCGAGATGACTCATGACATGACTTAACGCAACCGTGCTAGTATGTTCATGTTGTTCCTGGTGTCCACGTTGAGTTGCAGTGTTGCTGAGTGATGAATGTGCTCTTGGTGTATCATAGATTCATCTTCGCATGGTCTTGGTGTTTACTTGATAGTTCATGCATGCACGTGTGTGTCCTTCACTTACTTCTTTGTATGCTCCTTGTTCATCCGATTCACAAAAAAATATCCTTGCATGCACTTCTTGTTTATTCCATTCATGAAAAAGATCTTCTTGCATGTGCTCCTTATTCATCTCATTTGTCATTATGCCATGTCTCATCCATGTACCTATATTTTCAATAACTCATGATGACACAACATAAAATCTAGAAATATATTAGTATACTATGATGCATTATCTTTCTCTTTTGGATGTAGGTGACTGGGAGAGAGGACAAGGCTTTGAAATTGTGCAAAGCACATTTTAGGTCAAGATGCGAGCTCTAGGCACTGTCAGTGAAAATTGTGCACAAGTCACTGGGAGGCTGAGATGGACAATCTAGATCAATCGTGACTATCTATGGGATCTAGTTTAGCTGGAGGGAAGATCTGTAAAAAATTTCTAGGGAGATAGTGCAAGCAAGAAGGGAAGTCTGGCAGTGAAAAATCACAATTTCTCTGAGGAGGCTAGCAGTAGGCTTCAGGAGGCTATTGTCAAAAATTGTGCAAAGCTGGGAGACTGGCCTACTGGACATCCCTGCACTTTTTCTGGGTTGAGTGAGGTGTGAGGCAGGTGGGAGACTGATCATGAAAACTATGTAGTTTTGAGGAGGAGCAACAAGCTGGCTATCACAGTGACTCGCTAAGAAAACTGCACAATTTTTTAGGAAAATTTAGTGACAGGCAGTGAGTGTCTCTCCAGAATGTCTGTGTTGTTTCATTAGTCAGCAAAATTGTGCATGCTTGGTAGCTTCTACGCAAGTTTTTGGAGGAGTGAGGCCTAGGGTCACTACCCAGTCAAACTCTCTGGTCGACCAGCTGGAGGCTTGATGGATCTTCTTACAGGGGGTGCAAATTGAGATGACATGAACTTCTACATTGTTTTGGGTGACAATTATTTCAATTGATTCCTGGATTGTGCAATGTAGGCTTCCTGGGAGAGAGCCTCAAGCTCTGCATAATTCTGGGCAATAATATATGATCACTAAGGGCTGAAACTGCAAAAAGTAGCTCAGTGAAGTATGGTTCTTGGAGGGTGATCCAGTCATTAGAATTTCAACAAAATGACTGTGTGTGAGCGAGTGAACTTGTGCATACATGACCTTGCAAACACACACTCAACATGAATCGACAATAAGACACCTCAAACCATCCAGACAATATATACTCAATGTGACTTATTGACGGTGTGAGCAACAAGCATGACACTTGTGATAGATCGTTGAATGATGGCAACAACATTTACCCGACAGTGCATGCAACTTCGTGTGTGAGTGCAATGCATGCTTTACATATGGAGCACAACTCAAACACAACCTTCATCATCACCAGAATGAGGTTGCAAGCATGGCATAACAATCAAGATGCTGAAGACAACAGTTCATCAAACAAGTGAAAAGGAAGCAAGACATGTAGAAGAAACACAAAATATGAGTTTTTGTGTTTTCACACATGAATGTTACTGAGGACAGGATGATATGATAATGACAAGCAATCTTGAAAACTCAACTAAGATGTGTACTTCAAAAGGTGTTATTTACTTACCATACTTACCCTCAAGATGATCATGCATCTGACAAAGTTTACATGGAGTCCTAATATTTTCCATTACTTGGTTCCTTGGTCCTTCTCCTCAACTCCTTGGGAGTGATCTCAGCATGTCACCTTTTCCTGTAGTCACTGAGAGGTAAATTTGAGCAATTTCAATGATAGCGACTACTACCAAATGAGGCCCTCAAAGGCCTGTCTATGCAATTTCTGCATGGAAGACTAACAAGACAACTTGGGAAACACTACACAGTTTTGAGGCATAGGACACTGCTGTGGGATTAGGGGTCCTAGGAGAACACCTATGCATAATTTATGAGTACAATGCAGCTAGACTACTCTAACTGCTCTGCGCATTTTTTGAGAGAAGTGCTACCTAGGTTATCTACGGGATGCAAGGTTTCAGTAGGCAAGTAAATTTGGTGTCTCTATGGGTTGTGGGGTTTCAACAAGCAAGGGAGGTTGGAGTCTCTACACATTGAGGAGTTTCAGCAGGTAAGGGAGGTTGGTGTCTCTACGAACTATGAGGTTTCAACAAGAAAGGGAGGAAGCTTGATGGTTGTAGAAGAAAAATGCACAGTTCTGGGACGTTGATGAGGCTATGTTTCTCAAGAAAATGGCTAAGTGTGAGATCAGTGAAACATATGTAAACATTGATAGGACTTGATTGTGATCACACACGGACACTTAGTGACACAATGTAGACCATCTAGAATGCATAAGACATACTTTGCTTCATGAAACAACCTTCGTGACAAGATTACATGAAGCGACTGTGAAACATGTCTATCTGATGACAACCACTCATGCACACATTCTTTCCATTGAATCAAAACGACATTCCCTTTGCATGACAAACAACAACCCCTATACCCAAAAATGACACATGCTGCATAAAGATGAGAATGCGGACAACTCTTAGATTCAAGGAAGGGAGCTTGAAATAATCATCTTACCAATAAGTGACCAAGGATGATCGATCATATAATGAAAGGAAAGCTCTAAAATTTGCATGTGAGCCAAAATTTTGGAGGGTGATTATAGCCACTACAACACAATGAAAGTGAATGTTTGGCAACAATTTTCGATCTCATATATTTGTTCCACTTGAAGTATTTATTTTAATCATGGCTATGACGATGGGCATATGAATATGGGAATAACTCTTCTTACTATACATGTATTGAATATTGTTCAAGACTTCTCTAGCACAAAGATTAATTACTTTGTTCCAATTGTGAATTTTTTCACCAATTTTGTGGAGAATTCTATTATAATGTTTTACATAAGTTTTCAATAATATGTTTAGAGATTTTATGTTATATATATATATCTATCTATATATATATATATATATATATATATATATATATATATATCTATATATATATATATATATATATATATATCTATATATATATATATATATATATATATAATATATATATATATATATATATATATATATATATATATATATATATATATATATATATATATTGATCAAAATGAAAATGAACATTTGACAAGGCTTTGAAATTGCGTAGAGCACATTTTAAGCTGAGATGTGAGCTTCGAGCACCGTTAATGAAAATTGCACAGAGGTCACTGGGAGGTGACTGCTCTATGCATTATTTGAGGGAAATGCTGGCTGGGGTATCTCCAGGCTGCGGGGTTTCAGTGGGCAAGGGAGGTTGGTGTCTCTATGGGTTATGGGGTTTCACCAAGCAAGGGAAGTTGGTGTCTCTACACATTGAGGGGTTTTAGTAGGCAAGGGAGCTTGGTGTCTCTGTGAACTGTGAAGTTTCAACAAGAAAGGGAGGAAGCTTGATGGTTGCATAAGAAAAGAACATAGTTTTAGGAAGCTCATGAGGCTAGACTTCTCAGGAAAGTGGCTAAGTGTGAGATCATTGAAACATATGTAAACATTGATAGGACTTGATTCTGATCACACATGGACACTTAGGGACACAATGTAGACCATCTAGAATGCATAAGACATACTTTTCTTGATGTAACAACCTTAGATACAACATTACATGAAGCAAGTGTGAAACATGACTATGTGATGACAACCACTCGTGCACACATTCTTTCCCTTGAATCAAAACAACATTCCCTTTGCATGACAAACAACAACCCCTATGCCCAAAAACGACACATGCTACATAAAGATGAGAATGCAAACAACTATTAGGTTCAAGGAGGGGATCCTAAAATTGTAGGTTTTAACCATGTACAGAAATTACCTGCATATGAATTCTAAAACACAAAAAATAAACAATGCAAGAGCATAACACATCAAATCCCGTGGATCCCAAAACCGGGACTACCAATTTGATTTTCCATTATGTTCCTTTCAATGTTATAATACATATTTATACATATCGAAGCATATAATACCATGGACCAAAAACCATTACTTCCAATACCATGGACCGAGAACCATCGCATCCAGAAAACATGTGCAAAAATCATGCACAAAACCATAGGTGGGTCCGCCCAACCTAACATAGGGTCACAAACCAAAATTTTCTAGGGCGCTGCCCCAAACCCCATAAAGTGGGGTTATGAGTATGCCTCAAACCCCCTATGAGCCCCCCCCCCCCCCAACCATTGTTAACTACGTCGCTAGCCATGGAAGATATAACACAACCCAACATTCTCCCACTTGTTGTTTTCTTTCCACAAGGGGCCACAAGAGAGCTTAGTCATTTATCCAACCCTGCAATGCCCATTGTTTCTCTACACTAAGGGAACTTCTCAGAGTTCACAAACTTTGTTAATGCATCTGCAATATTCTTCAAAGTGTCCACTTTTACCAGCAACACCTTTTTGTCTTCTATCATATCCCTCACAAAGTGATACTAAACATCAATGTGCTTTGTCTTTGAATGATATGCGGGGTTCTTTGCCAAGAAAATTGCACTTTGGCTGTCACAGTCTATCCTTATCTCCCTGTAATAACCCCATACTTGAACACAATATCTGCAACCAAACTGCTTCCTTGCTTGCATTAGTGGCTGTCATGTATTCTGCCTCTATAGTTGATAGTGCCACTACAGATTGTTTCTTATTCATCCAACTAACTGCACCTCCAAATAGGTTAAACATAGGGGTGATTTTAGGGGCGAATGTTCGCCCTTTGGCGAAATTAAGGGGTTTTAAATTTTTTGTGGGCGAATATTTTGTATCATAGTACATTTTTACAAATCACCTCAAATAGCCCACCTTATTTTAAGGGAGAGGGTAAAAAAGGTAAATTTAGCCCTTGAAATTAGGAGTTACAACCTTCCATTCGCCCATTTTCAAGAATAGGTTTTTATTTAAGTGAATCCATCCGCCCATTTTCAAGAATAGGTTTTATTTAAGTGAACCCTATGGGCCAAAGGCCCAAATACCATATTTATAAAAGAGGTATGGTAAATTAATAAAAATATAAATAAATGAGAGGTATGGTAAATAAATAAAGCATTTTTTATATTTACTCCATAAGTCACCTTATATACATGCAAGGGTGTAAACAAATAAAAATATAAGTAAAGTGGAGGTATGGTAATAAATAAAACGTCTTTTTATACTTACTCAAAAGGTATGGTAAATAAATAAAAATATAAATAAACTAGACGTATGGTAAATAAATAAAACCTCTTTTTATATTTAGTCCATAACCCTCGTTCTATTTATGAAGGCTCAAGAAAGAGGTTTTATTTAAGTGAATCCTATGGGCCAAATACCATATTTGTAAAAGAGGTATGGTAAATTAATAAAAATATAAATAAACGAGAGGTATGGTAAACAAATAAAACATTTTCTTATATTTACAACATAAGTCACCTTGTATTTATGAATGGTATGGTAATTTTTTTAATAAATAAACGAGAGGTATGGTAAACAATAAAACATTTTTTTTATTTTTTTATATTAATACCATGCAAAAAAAATTATTAACCCTAATATTAGTATTAATAAAAA
>APFE031501355.1:141034-154909 GCA_000404065.3 Pinus taeda
TAAATGGGGGAATTAAACCAGAATAGATCCATCTTTACTCTGGATCTACTAACCCCAAGAGGTATCAAATATCGTGATATGCAAACTAGCATAGAGTGAAAAAATATTTGATCCGATCAAGAGTAAAAATGGATGTTGTAATTTAATGTATGTTAAACATTTTAGCTTGGTTAAAATAAAAATAAAATAAAAATCAACTATTAATTTATTAATTTTTATAAATTACCAATAGTAATTTTTAAGCTCCAGGTTTATGATAACCCATGGTATTCATGTGAGCATACACTATTTAAAGGGGAAATTCTATCTTAGATCCATCTTAATTCTGGGTCTACCAAGTGCTCAGAGGGATAAATAGATTTATCCCCCTAAGAGTGGTAGATGTGGAGTTAAGATGGATATAGGTTGGTTTTTATGATAATGAAGATATTAAATAGACTTAGGAAATTATATTGTAAAAACATCTTAAGGTGAATGGTTAAAGCATAGACATTGGACAAGTATATTTGTATACTTCTGTTTTAAACTGAAACAAATCCAGGGCTAAAAAGAATGGATTGATTGCACTAGTCATCCTTCTATAACTTTCCAACATATGCTGGAGTAAACAGATTGTAATTTGGGTAATTTTTCTAACTGCAAATGGGAACATACTTGTGTATTGGGAGGGTGGTTACGAGGTCCCTAGAAGTGGAGTAAACAGATTATAATTTGGGTAATTTTTATAATTGCAAACAGGAACATACTTGTGTATTGGCAGGGTGGTTATGAGGTCCCTAGAAGTGATGAATTTGAATTTTTCTTGGTTTTATATATAGTATTAGGTTTTTTCTCATGCTTTCTGTGAATGGAATGGGTGAATTTTATCTTACACCCACTAGATTATTGATATGTAATTTCGGTAATTTTGATTTCAAAAGATATTTTAAAGAAATGCAATGATTTCATTTGTGTATTCAATAAACACAAGATTTTATAATTGAGTAAAATATTCGCCATGCCTGGTGAGATATTTGCCAAAAAAATATATATACATATCATATTATTGATAAAATCGCCTTCCATTTTTCCTATATACCATGGAGATTTTCCCATTTATTATACATGTAAATTTAGGGGGGGTTCTTAAAATTTTCTGTGCTAAACACATACCCACTTGTATATCTTCTCTGATCCAGATCTCCAGCCCAGTCTGCATCAACAAAGCCATGGATATCAAAAACTTTGTCCAATCCTGGTCTTCCTTGGTAGCGCAAACGATAATCACTAGTGCCACGCAAATACTTGAAAACCCGCTTCACTATTGTCCAATGCTCCTTCCCTGGTTTTGACATAAACCTGCTCAATACTCCCACTTCATGTGCAATGTCTGGTCTAGTATAGACCATTGCATACATCAGGCTACCAACTGCACTTGCATATGGAACATGGGACATATCCTCTTCCTCTTCTTGTGTCTTGGGACACTGTTCAGTAGATAACCTTACACCTACATGAATAGGAACCTTCACCAATTTACGATCCTGCATATTAAACCTCTACAGTATTGTCTTGATATACTTCCTTTGGTTTAACCAAAGCTTCCTCTTTGCCCGATCTCTTTTAATTTCCATGCCCAAAATATAGTTTGAAGCACCAAGATCTTTCATGTCAAATTTGGAGGACAATTGGGTCTTCAGATCCTGGATAATTTCTTTTTCATTTCCAACTAGAAACATATCATCGACATACAAGACCAGATAAATAACATGGTCACCAATTAATTTAAAATATACACAGTGATCTTCTTTACTTCTAGTGAATCCAAGTCCCCATATAAATGTATCAAATTTCTGATACCACATCCTTGGTGATTGTTTTAAGCCATACAAAGACTTCTTTAACTTGCATACCAGTTCTTTCTTACCCTTCACCGCAAACCCTTCAAGTTGCTTCATGTAGATTTCCTCTTCCAGATCCCCATGAAGAAATATTGTCTTCACATCCATCTATTCTACCTCAAAATCAAAAGCAGCAGCAACAGATAAAAGTAACCTAATAGAAGTCACCTTGGCAACAGGAGAAAAAATATCACCGAAATCAATTCCTGGCACCTAGGAATAACCTTTTGCTACCAACCAAGCTTTGCATTTCTCCACCTTTCCTTCTGCATTTGTCTTCTTCTTGAACACCCATTTGCTGCCAATGGGTTTCCTTCTAGCTGGCAACTCCATCAGATCCCAAGCCTCATTTTTGTGCAAAGATGCCATTTCATCAACCATGGCCTCTTTCCAAAGTTTTCCATCATCTGAATCTACTTCTTCCTTCATAGTTTTGAGATCATCATTAGTAATAGATAAATCAAATTTTGAATAGAAAGTAGATGAACTATGCCTTTCTGGTTGCATTCTTTCTCGAACTGATCTTCTCACACCCGGAGTTTGTGGCTCTTCATCTTCTAATTCCTCCTCTGTTGTAGAGTCTAATTCTTCCTCCTTAATCTCAAACTCTATCTTCTCAGGTTCCTTTGGTTGGAATTCATGTTTAATAACATCTTTTACCTCTCTAAACATCACATCTTGGTTGTACACAACCTTCTGTGTGACTAGGTTCCAAAGCTTGTAACCATTTAAACCATCCTTATACCCAATAAAGATGCACTTTTAAGATTTACTATCCAACTTGGTTCATTTCTCCTTTGGAACATGTACATATGCATCACATCCAAATACCCTTAGATGTGAAAGAGTGGGTTTCTTACCAATCCATACCTCTTGTGGAGTCTTATCCTCCAACATTGATGAAGGTGACCTATTGACCAGGTAACATATAGTATCCACTGCCTCTGCCCAGAACTCTTGTCCTAACCCAGCACCACTGAGCATGCTTCTTGCCCTTTCCATCAACGTCTTTTTCATTCTTTCTGCAACTCCATTTTGCTGAGGTGTACATGGAGTAGTCTTTTGCTGTGATATACCACAATTCCTACAAAATTCTTTAAATTACTTACTGCAAAACTCTCCATCATTATCTATCCTCAGCACCTTTATCTTCTTCTCTGTCTGATTTTCCACGAGAGCCTTAAATTCTTTAAACCTGTCAAAGACTTCAGATTTCTTCTTAAGGAAATATATCCATATATTCCTTGAGAAGTCATCTATAAATGATACATAGTACACAGACTTACCCAGTGATGGAACCTTCACAGGTCCAAACACATCACTGTGCACAAGCTCTAATATCTATTTTTCCCTCTTACTACAAAAGGGGAAACTCACCCGATTCTACTTCCCATATACACAATTTTCACATAAATCAATATCCATAGAGCTATTACTCATACCTTCTACCATACTTTTACCATGAAGTATTCGAAGTCCCTTCTCTCCAATATGTCCAAGCCTTTGATGCCACAACATGGTCTTCTCTCCAGAGACCACTAGATTTTCTGCTCCATTTTCAGGAACCACAGAACTATTGTACCCATTAATAATTGTGCTACCTTGCAGCTTGTACAGAGTTCCAATCCAAACTCCCCGCATCAATACCAGTGCTCCCCGCACCATTTTGCAAGTATCCTTATCGAACACTGTTTTACACCTGCATCATCCAGCTTGCTTACATAAATCAGATTTTTGGCTAATGTAGGAATATGTACAACACCTGGAAGTGTTCTAACCCTTCCACCTTGCAACTTCAACTTTACTTTTCCGTGATCAATGATTCTAGCCTTCCTGTCATCCCCCAAGAATAAATCACCACCATCATATTTCTCATACTCGGAGAACCACTCTCTATGGGGAGTGAAGTGAAAGGATGCCCCTGAGTCAATCAGCCATGCCTCATGATCTACATGTATACTTGAAGAAGCCAAGTACACATCCCCACCTTCATCTGAGGTGGTTTTCACCTCTGCAGAAGGAGCTTCATCAGATCCCTTTATTTTGTCAGGAGCTTTAGATTTACAGTCCCTTTTGAAGTGGCCTTCCTTTCTGCATTTCTAGCACACCACTTTTACAGGTTTTCCTGGAGATTTAGATCTCCCTCTAGATTTAGATCTCCCACTCAATGACTTATTTTTGTTTCTGTTCTGGGACCGTCCTCATACAAACAAGGCATCACCATTTTGACTCTCCATATTTTTCTTTCTCATCTCCTCCATCAGCAAGGTTGAGACTATTTCATCAAACTACAAGGCAGTTGCATTGCTACCTATTGCAATAACCAGACTATCCCACGAATCTGGTAGAGAACACAAAAAATTGATGCACTTATCTTCATCTGATATTTTAATATCAACAGATGCTAACTAACTTACCACATTATTAAATGCATTCATATGCTTTGTCACTAAGTCTCCATCTTTCATCCTCAGGTTATACAACATTTTCCACAGGAACAGTTTATTCACCGGAGACTTAGATTGGTACAAAGTCCCTAACTTGTCCCACAAGGCCTTCACCATAGCTTCCCTCGATACATTCAACAATACTGAATCTGAGACACATAATCGTATTGTGCTCTTTGCATTCCGATCCAAATTCTTCTATTCTTCATCAGACACTCTCGTTGATTTAGTACTCGGATCTTCTGTGATCCACTCATCTTTATCCACCAATAGATCCTCCATATTGAGTTTCCACAACTCAAAACTCTGACCATTAAATTTCTCAATCACTATCTTTCCACTGCTTGCCATCTTCTTTCACCACCAGAATCGATCTCACAAATTTCCCACTGAACAGGGTCTACAACAGGCTCGAGCGAAACCCCTTAGTAACAAAGATGTCCCCTTGAAGCCAAAACTGCTATGATACCAAATGTAGGTTTTAACCCTGTGCAGAAATTACCTGCACATGAATTCTAAAACACAGAAAATAAAAAATTGGAGAGCATAACACATAAAACACATATACACAGAGATTTTCCCCTGGATCCCAAAACCAGGACTATCAGCTTGATTTTTCATTATGTTCCTTTCAATGTTAGAATACATAGTTATACATGCCAAAGCATCTAATACGATCGACTGAAAACCATCGCATCCAATACCATGGACCGAAAACCATTGCGTCCAAAAAGCATATGCGAGAATCATGCACAAAATGATAGGTGGGTCCGTTAACCTAACATAGGGTCCAAAACCAAAATTTTCTGGGGCGCTGCCCCAAACCCCATAAAGTGGGGTTACGGGTATGCCTCAAACCCCATATGACCCCCCCAACCCATGGTTAACTATGTGGGCTAGTCATGGAAAGAATATAACACAACCCAACAGAAATAATCAACTTACCAATAAGTGACCAAGGATGATTGATCATAGGATTAAAGGTAAGCTCTGAAATGTGCATGTCAGCCAAAATTTTGGAGGGTGATTGTAGCACTACAACACAATGAAAGTGAATGTTTGGCAACAATTTTCGATCTCAGATATTTGTTCTATCTGTAGTATTTATTATAATCATGGCTATGATGATCGACATATGAATATGGGAATAGCTCTTCTTACTATACATGTATTGAATATTGTTCAAGACTTCTCTACCACAAAGATTAATTACTTTATTCCAATTATGAGTTTTTTCACCAATTTTGTAGAGAATTCTATGATAATGTTTTACATAAGTTTTCAAGAATATGTTTTGATATTTTATATTATACATAAAAAACCATTATTGATCAAAACTAAAATGAACATTTGACAATAGTTTTGGACCTCTGATATCCATTGCATCTATAGTATTTATTTTAATCATAACTATGATGTTTGGCATTTGAATCCAAATGGAGTTCTTGTTACTATAACTATGTTGGTTATTGTTCAATATTTTTTGCACAACAACTAATTAATTTGTCCAACTTATGAGTTTGTTAACCAATTTTACAGATAATTTTCAGATTATGTTTTGCATAATTTTTTGACGATATGCTTTGTTATTTTATATTATATTTAATGTTCCATTAATCATAATGAAAATGAACATTAGGAAATAGTTTTGGATCTTAGATGTATGTTTCATTTGAAGTATTTACTTTAATCATAGTTGTGATTATTTCCATTTGAATGTTACTATCTAAGACTTCTCAAGCACAAAGAGATATTACTTTTTTCAAATTATGAGTATGTTCATCAATTTTGTGATGATTTTTTAGACAATGTTTTGTGTACATTTTCAAGGATATACTTTTTTCAAATTATGAGTATGTTCATCAATTTTGTGATTCTTTTTGAGAAAATGTTTTGCATAAATTTTCGAGGATACACTTTTAGCTTTTATATTATATCTAAAGTTTTGTTATTTATCAGAATGATCTAAAGTTTTGTAATTAAGTAATTAATATCAATTTAAATCGAAATTACTGCTTCAGATCCATGTTTGTGTTGCATGCATCAACTGGGTGTAAGACTAAATACCTCTATGCTTTTGTAATTGCAGAAGGGGTCAAACCATGGTTATTCCTTTAAGTCAACGCACATCCCCAATTTTGCACTTTCTACATGTCCTGCACAACACTCATTTTTATCAACATGAGACAGTTAGAGAAATATTCAAGATTTGAATTAAATATGAAGTAGCGACTTTAGTTTGTTTTTCGAGAAAAATTAAGAGATGCTCAAACAATTGATGACATTTTTTCTTCGTTAAAACTTATTTATTTTGAAAGGATGTGCGGAAGAAGGATATGTGTGGGAGAGCCTTTGTTACCTCAATTCCATACCTCCACACATGGTCTCCATCTCTACATTGCAAAAGAGGTGTACGTGTGGGAAAACATGTATTACCTCACTTCTACACCTCCACACATAGTCCCCCTCCGCAAAAAAATTCTACACACTATGAAAGGTCAAATTTGACCTTTTTTGACATAAATTTTTTCATTTTTCACAACAACATTTTGGCAAAATGTGACATAATTTAGCCAATCTCTCGTGGCATAGATTATCAAAAATTAAAAAATTATTTAAGGCTTAATCCTACAGTTAACAAAATCTTCTCTCCGGGTAAATATAATTGTTTTCAAGATTTATTCAGTGAATTGACGCATAATGAAGACATCATTCGAGTGTTTAATACTATTTATTAGTTATAAAAGAATTAAGACCATGTAGAGGATTTCACAACTAGCATTCTTCGTAGCAAATTGGAAGGATGTGTGAAAGAGGAATATGTATGGGAGAACCTTTATTTCGTCCCTTACACATCTTTGCATACATTCTCCATCGGCACATAGTAACCATCTGCGACACAGATTAGTAGATGTTAACAAATTAACAGAAGCTCCCCTTCCAACAAATATAAGTATTTACGACATTTATTTGGAAACTCAACATGTAATCACATCATTTATGTTCCTAATATAATTTCCTCTAAAACATTTTGTAATGATTACTATTTGCAAACAAATCAAGAAGGTGCAAAGGGCTCCATAGCTAGTATATGTCCCAGCAGATTGCAAAATGTCAGGAGGAACCTTTATTCCCCTGCTCCTATTGGCATTATGATACATATGTTGTACTTGATGGAAACCTACTCATCTCAGATGATAAATTATAGTGCAGAGAAAGGTTCACACACTTTCATGAAGAGAAAAGTTCCTTTCATGAGAAAATTTCACGCACTTTCATGAAGAGAAAATTTCCTTTCATACAGAGAAAAGTTCACGCACTTTCATGCAAAGAAAAGTTCCTTTCATGCAAAGAAAATTTCATGCACTTTAATGAAGAGAAAAGTTCCTTTCATGCAGAGAAACGTTCACACACTTTGATGCAAAGAAAAGTTCCTTTCATGCAGAGAAAAGTCCACGCACTTTCATGCAAAGAAAAGTTCATGCACTTTCATGCAAAGAAAAGTGCATGCACATGGGAAATCTTATGTTTGGTTCATGGTATTAGTCCGAAAGTTTTTGATCCTATGGTTTTGGTCCGTGGTATTTAGTGCTTGGTATTTGAACCTATGGTTTTGGGCCATGGTATCTCGTCATAAGTGTTGATCCCAAGTATTGGGTCCATGGTACTGAATTGTTATGGTTTTTGGTCCATGGTACTGTGAAAGGCCTAAGGCTATAAAAGAGGAAGGAGATCATTTGGCAAGGCATATTTTGAATTATTGAATATCTAATAAAGTGCTAGATCTGGAATACTATGATTGGGTTATGGTGCAGATCTGGATCTTAATGAAGAAGGAACCTGAGCACAAGGAGAAGGATAAGTTCTATTGATGGGTCAAAATCTTAAGGCTAGAATAGTGGTATCTCTATATGATTTTGATCTGTGATATGTGGCGCATGCTTGATCTATAAATCTAATAATCTGGGTTAACTAATATCTGAATGTTTGAAAGAATAAATTTATAGATCTGTACGCAGGTTTCTGAATAGTGAAGTAGCGTACATCTCTTGATTTATGTTCTAGCTGCTTCTATTTATTGGTACAGTGTTCTGGGTTTAGAAGTGGGGTGTGATTACTGTTATTATGATCTAGGTACAGTTGTCATAGAAGTGTTTATTTTGATTCAGTTTTGATTGGTGAAAAGGTGATTGGTTTATGCAGAAATTCTTGATGTTTGATTGATGTTATTTGTGGATCCAGTCTGAAAATTCATGAAATGTGGTCCCTGGAAGGAAGAGAAGGTTTTAGTCTTCTGCAGGTAGCAGCCTGCATACTAGTATCTCAACTAGTACAAGAACTAAGGGGTTGTAGCTCCCTTCTAGGAAAAGCTGGAAAATGAGAGAGGGTTGTAGCTCTCTACAAGTAGCAGCCTGCGTACTGGTAAAGGACTGCACTAGTACAAAATCATTGTAAAAAGAAGTTTCTAATTGAAAAGAGAGAGACATATTGCAGCAGGTGGTTTTCACCCACATTGGGTTTCCACCTTATATCTTGTGTTCTTGTGTGTGATTGTCTTCTGCTCTATTTTTCTGTTCCTAGTTACTGTTTATATGATCCTGATGCACAGATTAATGTTCAACATCTGTAGAATATTTTAAATTATAAGTCTGTATGGTATACACGGGTTTCCTTATCTGTAGTTGCATATATACACGGTTTTCTCTAACTAAAGTAGCGTATATGTTCTGGGTTTGAAAAAGAAAATAATTGACGAGATAATACTGATTCACCCCCCACTCTCAGTATTATTTCCAACACTTCATGCCTATACTCGAACTTTATGTTTCAATGTTTTCATGTTTATCCAATCAGTAGAAGCGGAGAAGGGGAAATATAAATGAGCAAACTTAAATCATAGGTCGTTGTATGCTTCTATGAAAGAACAACCTCTTCTTCTCTCAATAAGTTGGGATCCCTCTTCTGCACAAAAATAAATAAGTGTCAATGCAGAATCCTCTTAAAATAAATAAATAAAGGAGAAAGAAGAGAAAGGCTTCTTGAGCAGAGAGGTGAAGCAAGAAACTATGCTGAGGTACTATCCAGGCTGTCTGTCTGCGGAGTAATGTTTGTGTTCCTGTGTGACTCCATCGGGGTACTATCTAATCCTAATGGTAGCATAGCAACACCAGAGATGAAAAATTATAATATGAAAATCTTAAGCTCGTGAGCTACAATACCCTTCCCAACATGAAACATTATGATTTCGTTGAATCTTATTTTGTGTTCAACCAACAAGCATAAAGGGGACCATGTCTATTTATGGGGTAAGTGAGAAGACCAAATTAATCTTGATGATGAATTAATATTCCCTCAAGAACCAAGGCCCTGCATAGAGAAAATTCAACCCAGACAAAGAGGTTAAATTCTACCAATGCGTTTCCAAATATTGTGGTTGTTACAAAACCCTCCAAATTTTTTTCCTACACCCAATTCCGGAGCCTTCCTTGATATTCTTGGTCATTTTCACAAAATTTGGAACTCATTTCATTTTTTTTCTTAGAGTCCTATGTTCCCCTTTGCAAGAGGGGCAAAGTGTTGTCTTTTAGCATGTTGGCTGTCATATAATGTGTATAAGCCCGTTCTGGTGGTTCTAAGAGGTCATATTTGTTCAAATGAGTTGTTATAACCTTGTAAGTACCCATCACACTCATTTCCAATGTTTTTAGCACTCTTGTACAAGTGTCGTCATGTTCTCCACAAAGTACATCTTTGAGGTCGCACTTGTCATAAATTTTCATGAAGCTATCACACGGAGGGAAATTATTTGTTCATGTGTTTGGATGATTTATTTTTCCATGTCATCAAATATTCTAAGTGTGTTATCATAGTGAAATTTCATCACCATTCATACCAATCTCATTGATCCCACACTTATCCATTTTCAAAAAAACTTCCCAACTAGGAAACGTAGCTTCATCGGGCCTCCCTTGAGATGCACACTACATAGTCTCAGTAATATAGCTATGAAATTTTTGCTTGGCACTATGCAATGCACATTTCCTTCCTATGAGGACTCCTATACAACGTAGTTCTTGTGCCCAACCCCTGATCTTCACTTATATAATTATGGGGTCATTCCTCCAAACCCGATCTCCACTATGAACTGTGCAATCAAATTCCTCAAGATCATCCCTAGAGCCCTTGAACTACACATCTCCCCAGTATTCTTGCCTCCATTGTCTCAAAAAATTATGCAGTGTGTCTTCTAAGTGCTAATTCCCTCAGCCTATCCCACTAGCTTCCAAAACTGCATAGTCTTGTCCCTAGCCTAGCTTAAACTGCACACTTCACAACATAAACCCTCAAGCTCATTTTGTAAGCCCTTTAACTATGCATCTCTGCAGCATCCCAAACTTCCTTAACCCCCAAAAATGTGTAGTGATCTTTCCCACTGCCCATCCCTTCAGCCCAACTCACTGGCTCTAGAAACTGTGTAGCCTTGTCCCTCAGACATGTCTAAACTATGCATTGTGCATTATCAAGGATCAATATTTTCCCTTGGATATTTTAACTGAGTAGTCACTGAGTCCCTCTTCCCATCCTATCACTTGTTCTGGGCTCAGTTGGTGGATCATAATGCATCATCTTAGACTAGGAGGTTTTCAGATTGATGTCATCTTGTCATGAGTGAATTGTAGGAACAAGTACCCTATCGTGTCATGAAAAGATGATGAAGAAGGAGAAGAAGGAGGGAAGCATGCTCAAAGACTCTCTTAGAGCTGAACTTACAAGTTGATCGATCAAGAGAAAGTGAAGGGACACTAGTTTTTGACCACTATTTAAGACTTGAGATCACTTAATATTCCTCATCACCAAGCCATGTAGAGGTGAAAAGAAAAGCATCTTTAAGAGGACATCCAACACTTAGCAGCAACAATGGCTTGACATTGCAACATCATCAAGTAGTCCATGTCAATAGTTTCATGTCATGTCATGTCATGAGTGGTCATATGCCACCTCACTATCGTGGATCATGTATATTGTATAAAAATGTATTGTAAAGTGGAAGTCCAAAGCACATGCATGGAATGTAAAGAGTCATGTAATTTGAAAAGTCATAGGAAGTCAAAAATTCATGAGGGTAGTCAAAGAGTCACCCTTGATTATATATACACCCTCATTGTATGAGCAAAGGACATTTTCACCTTGGCTCCTCCTGCAAGGCATTAGAAAGATAGATCAGTTCTTTTGTGGACAAAGGAGTGGCTCCAATGCTCCACTAATGGAGCTAGTGATCTTCACTGTATACATGTGTCTTGGAACTTTTACTTAATAACATAAGCCTTCAATTCCAACATGTTATTCATGCATGGATTATGGGTATTTGTAAGAATATTCTGTAAATGTTTCTAATTCATGTCTTCTTTCATTTGTGCTAAAGTAGTTGAACTATTTCAGTTATTTTAGTACTTATCATATTGAGAATCTGTTGTAACTGCTATTATCATTGTCACATCCTCACAAACTATTCTGCTGGATATTAGACAAATCTTCCTTGTTACATTGGTTGCAATGAATGTCACATATTTGTGGACTATTCTGCTTGATGTTGTATGGATCCTTCTTGTTCATTTGTGTCTCTATTAGGGTGGTACTACTACCTCTCTCTTAAAGGCTCACCTCTCCTCCCATTCGTAGTGAAATAATTTTGACGCACATACGATTGAACACTCACAAGGCACACCCACCTTGCTTTTCAAAGGAACATGTGCACTCCTCTCTCTTGTTGATAGTTATAACCAAGAAATATCACTAAGATACATGGAAACTGGGTCAATATTCTATGTGGGTCTCCTAATCCAAACAATGTGAGGTCTAATTTTGACTTCACATCGGGGAGACCCCTTGGTTGACAGATTTCTAGCACCGTCAACACCAGAGAACTGCTCATTACCTATAATATGCAAAAATAGCTTGAGCCACTCAATGATAGGCTAAGATGTCTCTTGTGGGATCTGTTAGCGCTTGGAATTCACCTAGGCTGAGATAGACAAACTCTCAAGGCTACATCAAACCATTTCACCTCGTAGCTAGCCCTACGAGGTATGAGAAGGCTCTCTCGGGTCAGATTCGATAGATCTTTCAATATAATAAGCTGACCAATTAGGATCAAAGATATTAGGCTAGTAAATTGATAAGGGGGGTTGATTTAAAGATTTTTTGGGTTTTTGGTGGCAATTAGAGGGAGTGCAATTCAGGGTGCGGGGATTGAGCACAGTTTTTTGCAGGGGGATCTTTGCGGAAAGGTAGGACTAAGCGCTGATGCCTTAATCTGAGATGGATGATCAAGGATGATAGAGAAGGAGCTAAAGAGGGCAAAAAACCATTTGAATCCTCTCTAGACAGTAGAAAACATAAATTTTGAACAAACTAAAAAGCTGAGCATGTCAAAGCATGTATTCAAACTTTACCACTTCATCTGTCCAAATAGAAGCAAAAGAGAGATGTAGAATACATAAACAAACTTACAAGAACATGTAGAGAACACACCATCAACACTACAATCCACAATAATCCACAAGGATGTCTGCAAAACCCTGGCCTTCTTCTTCTTTAAATTGCAGAGATAGATGTACAATATACAATGAAACTTTCTCCCACAAGAGTCCAACCTTCCAACCCTTCAAAATGACTAAGAAAACACATAATATAGGCAAGCTAACCTCTTCCCTTGCCTCTAGGGGTCGAGCTCATCCTTCTAGGAGCAGTTTGAACTAATTCCAAACTAAGCACTAGATAATAGGCAGTCCAACAACTTGCCTCTATTACTTAGCTAACTGATTCATGCATTAATTATTCACTTTTTACATCAAGGAAGCTTCTAGAAAGGTAAAGAGAGATAAAATCTATCAAAGTGCCATGAAAATATTACATTTATCCATCATCTACAAGTAAAAATGGTCAACCATAGTCAAAACAGTGTTTTTTGACAAAAAAGGTCAATTCTGGCAAAGCTGGCTCGAATGGTCGCGCCCTCTGTTCAAATGGTCACGCCCCTTTGAAGCAACTTTTGAGTGGGTTCCACTGGTCCAAATCAGATCCAATATGGCTAATTGGAAAGCTTGGTCTGTCTAATTTCCATCCCAAGTGGAATTTCGGAATTTGGAGTTGTTTTGCCCCCTCAAAAACCATTTCTCCCAAGGTCACTTTCTGCAACTCAAAAAGTGGGCAGAAAGTCATTTTTTTGATGTATTTTGAGCTTTTGGAGGCTCAAATCTCAAATCAAGCTTCTCCCAAGTATTGGTAATTTTTATCTTTGCATGCCCTTTCCAAAAATGCCAAGTTTTCAAAATTCCGAGCAGTCCTTCAAAACATCCGCGCTCGGGACGCGGACATGACACGGGAAAAACCTGTAATTTGCACAAAAAATTCACAAATGACAAAATTTTCTCCAAATTTCTTGAAATTTGGGCTGGGAGTCCCCAATCAAGTACCATGCTCAGTTAAAGAGGCTTTGGCCAAAATTTTGAGTGGATCGGGCGTTTTCTTTCGTTTTTGTGTTTTGG
>APFE031501359.1:0-28772 GCA_000404065.3 Pinus taeda
TGAATCAAGATTTCAAGAGAAACACTCCTAGACCCCATTGCCCAATGGATTAATTATCTGTTGATATATTTCAGAAAAAACAGAAGCATCCTCCCAACCAAATACACAAAAACAACCCAAAAACTCAACTCACAACTAGCCTAAGATCCTCACTGAAAGCAGTGATAAACCCAATAGAGAGAGCCCTCTCTGACTGCAGCTGGGCTAGAAGCTGCAGCCCAAAGTTTGGTTAGTGGTTACCCCGGCCGTATCCTCTTGTGAGTCAAGGAGGACAACCTGGGTGATAACAGTTCCCAAGGAAAGCTCGACCTGAGCCTTCTTCGAGATTTCATGGAAACCTCTCTTGCCATGCAACTCCCTGCATCATGTTGTCATTAACACATAATTGTTAGTGCATAAATAAATATAACAATACACCAATTACCTTACCTTGTTGTGCCAAGCACATTTCTTGCAACTGAACATATCCACAACATCTCTCGAGGGACTCCAATCCTCTTGACAGATCTCTTCCTATTTGTTGAAATAATACATGTTTCTCCTTCTGCTTGTACATAAAATTTGTTTAGCATATCAAAATGTCTTCCTTACTTTAAGAATGAAGAGTAGTCAGTTTATGCTTCGAATTTCTTCCCTTGGAAGGCTAGATCAGATATTACTCTTGAGGAACATGATGTACTAGAGTATGTTGAAGGAGAGGTATCAGAACCAACAAATAACTCTAACGTTGCTATCATGGCCAGATACAAAGGAGAAGCCAAGGCTAAAAAGAGTATCCTTGATTCTCTTGGAGACCATCTCATCACCTATGTCTCCAACTTGAAGAAATCCAAAGAAATGTATGATAAGTTGATTGGAATGTATCAAGTAGATAACTTGAGCCAAATTCTTGTTTTGAAGAATCGGTTCAATGATATGAAGATGAACAGAGGAGAGACCATTCAAGCATACTTTATGAGGATTTCTAAAATTAAAATCAGTTGTCTATAGTTAGTGAAATTGTATATAATAAGGAGCTTGTGTTGATTACACTTCGAGGTATTTCTCCATCTTGGGAAAATTTTATTACCACCATCAACAACAATTACAAGTTTCCTGCATTTGATGAGCTCTTGGGAAAGTGTAGTCTAAAAGAGGCCTAAATGATTTCCAGAGAAAGGATCCCCAAGCATGAACAGGGAGAACCTACTGCCTTTGTTGTCTAAGCCAAAAGGTAGAAATAAAGAAGAGGCCATAATTGTTCAAGAAAGCCTACTCTTAGATCCAACAATTCCTTCAAATGGAACAAAAAAATATCAAAAGTTCAATGCTACAATTTCCATAAGCATGGTCACTATGCCCGCGACTGTCTAGAAAGAAGAAGAGCATCAATATCTAACTACAAAAATTGTTCCAACGAATATTATTATAGAAGAAGAAGAGAATCTCCTTCTGCTCGTAAAGAAAACTACCATTCTTCAAGGAACCCAAGGTAAGATAGCAATGCAACTGAAGCTCGATCAAAATAATTTCTTGTTTATGCTCTTTCTAGTTCCTCTCCTGTAGATTCATGTATCATTCTTCAAAGAACCCAAGGTGTGATAACAATGAAGCTAAAACTCAATCATAATACTTTCTTGTTTCTTCTCTTTCTAGTTCCTCTCCTGCATATTCTTGTGACAACTAGTTGGTTGATAGTGGTGCCTCAAGGAACTTTAATAGTTATAAAGAAGTGCTCACAAATCTGGTTGAGAGGGAGAGAGATTGGAAAATCATTCTTGGAGATAACTCTACATATCCAATTAAGGGATTTGATTTTGTTTCTTTCCATCTGGATCAAGGTAAAACTACAAGCACACCAATTTGTACCTCTCTCTCACTTAATGGATCTATTGCACTCCTCGTACACTCTCTTACGTGCATTGAAATCTCATCATAGAACCCTTGCTCGCATTAAAATCTTTCCATTAAAGATTCCAATGCCTAACTGTTCTACATAATTCTGGAGCCTAGCAGCCTGCCTAGCTTATTTGTGCAATTTCTAGAGGGAAGTTTGGTTCCCCTCCAGAATTGTGCAATTTTTGGGGGGAGTGTCTCAGCTAGCAAATAATCTAAGTCTGGAATGGTGGCTCATGGGAGGGAGACAAGCAATATGAGATGCACAGGCCAGAAAGCCACTGAAACTCAGCTGAAGACTAAGTACTTGATAGTGCAAGACATGATGCTAAGGATGGTTGGTAGGAAGCCTCAAAAACGAAGCTAAGGAAAACTTTTGGAGGGTGGTTGTAGCTGCTACAACACTTGGTAACACACTGGTAGATCTCCATCTCTCTACATGGACCTTGTTCATGAAAAGCAATTCTAACACCTCAGGAAGGATTTTTTAGTTCTATGATAGTCTCGGCTTCCGTACCTGCTTGATTGTAAGATGTAGCATCTTCCATTTTCTTGATTGATCGGAACACATTCCAAGTCAAGCCAACACAGTTTTTTTGATTAGGATTAGGGATATATTGGTGCACAAGCCATATGATAGTCAGAGTTTAAGTTTTCATCTTTGGAGTTGCTCTGCTACCAACAGGCCTGCACAGTACCCCGGCGGAGTCACGCAAGAACACAAGCATCACTCTGCTACCAATGAGCCTGGTCAGTACCTCGACGGAGTTACTTGCATCACCTCTCTGCACAAGAAGCCTTTCTCTTCTTTCGCCTTATTCATTTTTCAATTTTTCAAAAAGATTTCACATTTTCATTTTTTCATTTTTATTTTCATAACTGTGGATAGCACTTATTCATTTCAGAGGCGGAAGGGGGATCCCAACTTATTGAGAACATAAGAGGTTGTTCCTTCATAAAAGTAGTTTGTATATACCTCTGACGTGCTTGTTAAGGTTTTCCACCTCACCTTACTCTACTTGACTGAGCTGACAAGGGTTAACCCAAAACAACGGACTAGAGTAGGTGACACTAGTTAGCGCACAAGCATTGTGTTTTCACCAAGGCTCACTTCGGTCAAAACATATTTTCCATTGATGTATCATGGACTGAAGACAACAAGTTCTTCATACAGAGGCGGGACGATAGATAACCAAGTATTGATAACTTCACAAGTCCTCTTGTATTTTTCCCATCTTATTTCAAGAGCCACATGGGGTTTCATGCAAAACTAACCTATGAACATAACCAAGAAAATAAACAAAAAAACAAAGCAAAAGAAGAAGTAAATGTGTAAGAAAATCGAGTAAGCAAACAAGCAGGAAAACAAAAAAACATGAAAAGTAAGAAGCGAACATGCATGCAAGAAAACGGACCAAAAGAAAACACTACTCCTAATCCTAAGCTAATGGTGCATGGGTCTCCTCACGTAAAGTGATACTTCCAATGTAGCGACCAGCGCATTGTTCAACCCATGTTAGTGAAGGCATTGTTCACAAACATTACAACTGTGTGAACCAGCAAACATAAAATATATAACAGTGAAGTCAAACACACTCCAATTTTAAATGTGATCACAAAACACAAGTGAGTGAAAATGTGTGACATGCAATCCGTCGACTTACCATCATGTTGTGTTACACTGAGTGCATATGTTAATTGTATGCATTCTCTTGACTGTGACATGCTAAAAAGCATGAGAAAGGTATACCACTTATGTTGTGCAAGTGTGCTTACTGTGTAAGATTCCTCTAATGCATGAGCGATGGGTTCGTGTAGTTCGAGTGGAGGAAGCGAAATCTGAGTGTTAGATTGACCTTCAGTGCATACAAATGAGTGATGAGGAGCCTTGGGTGTTTGAACAATTTCCTGATCAGAAGTGAAACGAACCTCAGGACAGTGAAAGCCTGACATAGCGATCAGCTCAGCTGAAGTGCCTCGATAGCGTGGGGGGTTTCAGATTCGTCGACAGATAAATCATCATAGACAAGTGTCTTAGACAGATTAACAATGAGTGAATCAACATCGTGATCGGATGAGGAAGCAGAGAGATTGTGACAACCAAGATCAGAAAATTTAGGATTATTATTGGCATCCTCATGATTTGATGAATCACACAGGAGTAGATGAGAAGCAAGAATGTTCACCCTTTTCATTTCCAGAAAAAGAAGATGAAGAATCAAATGGATGTTCAATGAATGATTTTTCCTCTCCGTTTTCGAATGATGGACTGACATCTGGTTCGTTCTACAAGTGATCAACAATAGGTGCATCCGTAGATGGAGATACACGAGCAAAATCAGGGATGGAAAAATCACAGAAGATATCAAGGAAAAGCGGAGGAGGCGCGGATCAAAGGGAATCATCCTTCATCATGGGTTAGTGTTCAATCTCTCATTCATACTTTTCATGAATCACAACGTAGGTTGGTTGTGAAACACCAACTCTATTGATGGCTTGATCCTCGTTCACAACAAGTGTAGAGTCCGGAATGGAAGAACACAAGACAGTGCAATCTAGAGGATCAGCAGAACATGAAGATGGAGATTAAGGTAATACATGCATGTGACAATCCATGGGCTTCACAGCCAAGTCTACGTGAAAATTGAGAGAAGTGATGTTGGGAGGATGTGACAGTTGAACGGATGTGTGTGCATATTCTCCCACATCACTCTGCGGTGGTGGAGATGTTTGATGAGGGGATGGCAGACAATCACTTGTGGCAATGACAATTTTCATTTGTGATTACGCAGTTCTATCACTGAATTATGTCGAGCAGGGTTTGAGCTTGAACTTCTTCTTGGGGTTGACAGAATTGGTAAGACAATATTCAAATCTGTCCATGAGATACTGGAATTTCATTTGACTTTTCAGAGCTTGAAATTGAAATACACAGAAGCACTCCCAAAAGTCCTCAGGCAGTTCTTAAGGAGTCTTCCATTGTTTTAACAACTTTTTTTCAAGAGGTTCTGGGTAAAAATGATGGAAATCAGATGTAATGAGATCACAGAACTGCTTAAGTGAGTGCACGCTACCGGGTGGCAGACTCGAACACCACCATTGTGGGGATTCGCGAAGTGTGTAAGCAAGCAGCACGCTGGCCTCTTCTACATATAACTCATCTGCAAGGAATGCATATAAGTCTTATAAGTACTCAGGCCATGCTACTTCACCTTCACCATCATACGTAAAATCAGACAAGAGATTACAAAACTCCCTCGTGATGTCGAGAGGTTCGACATGCGAAAAACATCACGAAGGGATGAGTTTGATAGTATCCATGACAGATGTACGAAGATTCAAAATAGGATGAGAGGACACATATTGTCATCTGGCCCTTCTTCTAGCACCAGAAATGTTGACAGTGCTGGACCTGCCAACATGTCAGGGGATCTCCCCGGCAAGAAGTCCCAACTAGACCTCAAACCATTTGCTGTAGGAGTGCCAGCAGTGGGTCATACGATATCGCCTTGATCATGATTGCGTGTAGAGGTAAGCAATATTTCCTTGTTGATAGAAAGGGTGTGACATGCACAACAATCCAAGGAAGGTGCATGAATGGTTCTAACACACAGAAGGTGGAATGAGTGTGCCCCTTGGAAACCTGTGAAAACACACAGCTTGGAAGGGAACACATGAGCATAGATGCACCACAAACTAGAAGGAAGGTGAAACAACAATCCAAATTTATGGTTAAACCAATAGCACATCTCAGTAAGATTCATACATACATATACAAAAAGAGAAAATGCATACATGTGTATGCAAATAGATACATATATCATTAGAGTAAACAAGTTAACTGAAATATAATAACAACATATGCACGAAATGTGTTGGCTCTGTTATATTAAGAAGTGAAATTTCCAATAATACAATACAACCATGAAAAACCACTAGTCCCGATAACGGAACGTTACAGTCATTGCCTCCTACTCCTCCAAAGAGATGTACTAGCTTTGCACTGTGGAGAAGCTAAGGCTCGTTACAATACTCTCCAAGCTTTCTCTAAGATACTCCTATCGGAAGCTTGGCTGACCAAAAGCTTGTACAATGAGCTATGAGGTACTATAAATAGCAAATGGTGGGGTGACCCTTGACATTCCCCTTTGTGACTTTTCACCTACCCTCATGACTCTTCAACTAATCTATGACTGTTACATTCCACTATTGACACTTGGACTTCCACTTTACAAGATGCTACATACAATTTGCACATCTACACATGTGAGACAAAATGGCTTGAGCAAGCCATGCAAGACATCACTAATACATGGAAACCTGTGGGAAGACCAACTCTTTGACATCCTTATGATGGTTGATGGTGGCGAACTAATGCCAATCTTGGTAGTCCGCGATGATGTCCATGTACTCTGTGGTGACATCTTTCTGGAAACAAACTCTTGCCTCTATTGCATCTAGGTACACTGATTTGGCTCCTCTGTCCAACTCATTTGATAACATGCGCATCATTGTCTTAAGTGTTGTCAGACCAGTGACATACTAATGCATAGCGTCTGCATTGATCACCAAGTTTGCGCTGGTGGTTATGCACATCAACTCGTCAAAGTACATGTCCAGCTCTAGTCAGACTTGATTCTTTTTCTTTGCCTCGATAAGTGTCCCAATAGATGGGATCGCATGTGTGCACACAACAACATCCATGCTTTTAAACACATGTGCATGTGAAGCCTACAAACTAATGATGAGCTACGGGAGTTCCTCATATTTCCAGATGTGTGCCTTCAACTCAACCGCTTTGGGCTTCATCAACTTGGGAAAGTGTAACAGTGCTCCCTTGTATCTCATTGTCCATGTTTGCATGTGGCTAACAACAGTATGCAGATTTGACAAGATACATTCTCTCCTAGCACAGCATTGCTACCAACCATTGAGATGGACAACTGCCTTATGCAGGGTACCAAATCTGGAATACAACATCTGCATGACTGTCTCAAGGGATGATACTTCATCCAATATCACATTCTTCAACTCTACTCTAGTGGATGTTGTAACCTATTCTCCTCCTTGCTTGGACGTCTATAACTCCTTAGCCGTTCGCTCGTTCTATGCTATCAAGAAGAGAACACGCAAGATGGTGGCTTCAACATATGCTATGGTAGCATCGGCCAATATTGATGGATGCTTGCACACATCATATACGAGGACTCATTATTCAAACTGCATAGGAGATGTGTGGACATCTGGAGTAGCCACTCTGCACAATTGCACAACCCTATGTTGTGACTCGTCGAATGGTATGTTGTGCATATCTACTTCTAGATTGTCTTCAAGGATCTCAGTATTTCCTTGATCGCTCAAGACTTTTCTGCTTCTGGATCTAGTGAATCCAATGGGTCGACCTCTTGGTTGTGAGGCATGAGTTTGATTTCTTGTTCTAAGTTTGGTTACTCCATCTCCATATCCATCTATTCAAGTATCTATTCAATCTCTTGAGCGAAGTCCTAATTCTGGGACTGCACACCTTGTCTTCTTTATGTCAGCTGCTCAAATCATTCTACCACCTGTATGGGTGCAATTTCATCAATCTGTGCATGTTGTGCCTCCTGTTGCACTTCCTTCTTTTGTCTACGCAACTCCTATTCTTTCCAGAGTTGCTCATTTAACTCTTGAAACTCCACTATTTCCTCCATCCTTTGTTTATCTGTCTACCTTTGTGCATTCCTCTTGTCGCGTTTTCACCTCTATCTCCAAAGCTTCTTTCTCCACAAGTGGATCTGCTTTGAACTTGTAGCTTTTTTCTACCTTTGTGTTGTTGAAAATATTTCTATTGCCTTTGTTGCACATGGATGTGCTACCTTCTGCTGCTGCTAATGGTGCTTCTCGTTTTGATGTCGCTCCCATTTCATCTTGATATCCTTGTCTATGAACAACTTGATGTCTTCATAGATAGGCAAGTTCATAGACACTTGATTGACTGCATCCCCATTCAATGCATTCTCAATGGTGTCTTTGACTCTGCTCTCCTGGAAGCCATTGTAGTTATGCTGCTGAGAGTCAGACAGACACCTATGATACCTGGAGACATAAAAAAATCATGACAAGTAATCTGTCAGTTGAAAACAAAAACAAACTGGAGGAACGACGTGCAACATACCTATGTGACTATCTATGAAGATTGCACAATTTTCACTAGGAGACTAGGAGACTTACCGCCAGAACTACACAAGGCACAATTCGGTTTGTTGGGAGGCTGAATGACTACTAGAACTACGTAATTCATAGTCTAGCCTAGCCTGTTGAGGACTGACACTGCACAATGCGCAGTTTCAGTCAGCAGCGACATGCAAACCAAAAAACTGCATTGCACAGTTACTGGGGCCAGCAAGGCACTGCCTCCAAGAATTGCATGATGCAAGCTTGGAGGACAGTGTTGGGCCAGAATTGCGCAATTTTTGGAGGGAAGGCAGAGCCTTCACTTCCACAAATGGGCAATGATAGCCGGGTAAGGAAATGTCCAGGCCAAGGCATCATAGACCCACCGACGAGCGACTGAACACATAAGAAGTATGAATGCATGGCGAAACTAAGTGTAAACAAGAGTGAATGATCATGCTTGCAAAAAGTAAGTGCAAGATTCAGAAAATGGGAAAACATGCATGTGTATGAAGCGAGTCACTACAACGGCGACCATCAGTGCAAAAATAGTGCCATGCATGCAACAGCATTGAGATGCAAACGAAAACTAAAACGGTGCTTCTACAAGCTAACATACATTAAAACGATAGCAAGTGCTCATTGAAATCAAGCAGACAACACTCACAAAAAGCAATAGAAACTCAGCGCAAGGCATGAAAAGCAGACTTACCTTGAAACAACTACGATGAAAGTGCCGAAGACTCCTCGATGCGATGTGGGATGCCAAAGCTACAAGTTTGATGTGAAGAATGAGCTCTGCAGCATCCGGTTCATAAGTTTTGATAAGATCAAGGTTATGATGCACATGCCATAAATCTAGGAAAAAGTGACACTTGGCGAGAGGTTTTTAAAATGATCTTTGCATGTAACCTCTAGCTGCTAAAAATAGGTCCCTAAATCTAGGGATGCCTTTTGCATGTTGCCTTTTTCTATTTCAGGAAAAATCATCCCATGCATGAAAATTAGTTTTTCTCAGTCTCAGAGGGCACTGTTCAACCCTAAAGGCACATGCATCGATTTGTGAGCCTGGGATGAAAATTTGCGCAGTTTCTCGGTTGATCAAAGCTAGCTGCCTGTCAGGCATTGCGCAATTTCTGGGTTGAGCAAGTCATTGCCTCCCAGAATTGCGTAATTTTTGGGCTGAGGCCCAATGTCGGGTCAGATTATGCATTTTTATGAAGGAAGACCACTTGATTGTTCTGCGTAATTCTGGAGCCCAGCAGGTTGCCCAGCTGATTTCCGCAATTTTTGGAGGGAAGGTTGGCTCCCCTCCAGAATTGCACAATTTTCTAGGGGAGTGTCTCAGCCAACAAATAATCTAAGTCTGGAATGTCGTCCTGAAGGAGAGAGACAAGCAAGCTGACATGCACAGGCTAGCAGGCCATTGAAACTTGGTTGAGGCCAAAGTACTTGAAAATGCAATACACGCTGCTAAGGATGGTTGGTAGGGAGGCTCCAAAACGAAGCTAAGGAAAAATTTAAGAGGGTGGTTGTAGCTGCTACAACAACATGCAATAAGAAAAACCACAAATACACAGTGATTTATAGGGGAACCCAACTAGGAAAAACCCCCCAATCCTTTTTGCATTAAGCAATTGAATAGAGAAATTATTGCAATTGCATGCTCCAGTTATAGGCACCACCTACAAAGGTAAAATTGTTCTCTCTACTAAATGAGAAATTTTGTCCAAAACTTAGCCACTTTATGTCTCCTCCAACCTCCTATTTCCTTGCGCAAATTTAAGCTAATTTGAGCTCATAAACAATAGGAAAGGTCCCTATTTCTTTGTGTAATTCCCAAGAATTAATCAATTTCTTTCATGTAAAATTATGTACATTCCAATAGTATACAAATAATTTTACATTAGCCTTAATTCCTCCACTACAGCTGAGGAATTCAAATTCCATGCATGCATGAGCTATTTTGGGTTGTGTTGGGTGTGGTTTTTTACCTATTTTTTTCACATTCTTTCCCCTGTTTTGACCTTTCTGTCCTCCAAGCCTATGCCCTTATATGACCAAACTCTCTGTTTTCTTAACTTTTTAATCCATTTTACTGTCATGTTACTTTGTTGTATTTTACCGAATAATACAAGGCTTTATTCCTTTTTGTCGCTAACTGGGAGAGCATTGAAGGATTATTTTGGGAAGTTCATATTTTTCAGGTGTTGGCTCACATGAATGAAGTTGTGAAGCAGACAGGCAACAAGGATTAACTACAGGAAAGGGTAGAACGGTTAATTGTTACACCCTGAGTGTCGTTATAGACCGCTGCTATATACTAGGTAATGTTACAAGTTGCTATTGTTACAGGTTGTTGTTGTTACAGATTTTTGTTATACATCGGATGTTGTTACACCTCACATGGATCCGTCGTCATATCAACAGTGTTGTCGTCAGTTACACCGCCTCATCCCGAACCACCATTTGCTCAATGTTGTTGCACTCAAGATGGAAATGTGGGTACTATTCCACATAATAGCTGTCGACAATAGGATTGTTTGTTTTTGAAGTAAAAAGACTCAGGAAATTGCAACTAATGTATATTTATTTAGTAATAAGTTGTAACTTCTTTATTTTTTATCAGCTTGAGAATCAAGAGATTCTCATGATTGATCTACTTTCTAATTTTTGGGTTGAATAATTATAAAGGACTCGACTTCTTATGTATTAGTAGACAGCATATAGAAGAGTACGGTTACTTTGTTTCTGTAATCCTAAACTTATTCAATATCAATTGGCACAATGATGTCGTTACTTTCCAACTGATTCGTTAATCACTTTTTGCATTCTTCTTGCGCCCTGCTGAGGAGGAAGGGTGTTGGGCAACAAATTGGGCTATCTTTCTGCTGCATTTCCATCCCCTTTTTTGTCCTTTTTGCACTTATTCATCTATATTTACTAGGATAAATTCGCAAGGTAATTACCCATTTCCTGTCTATTGGAATATTTTATTAATGAAGTAAAGTCACTGGGTTTTTCCTATTCACAGCACTAAAACGCATGTTTGACCACAGCTTCCAGAGAACAGGTACCGATCTTTCAGCGTCCCACAGCAGATCCACGATTCACAGCAACGACCAACCATAAGGAAGTCGTGTAACCAGAGTCACAAATGTCCCTAGACCATTCTTGGACCATTCTCTGATCTTGTTCATTTGGTGTTGGTGCCATTCTGAACAGATGTATATTTCTATGTATACAGTTACCAAGTTTTGGGGAAGGATGTTGTTCTCCTTCGCTTTGTATAAAAGACAGGTTATTCCTGTAAAAAGGGAGGAGAGGCTCCCCATCGATATTGTAATTGTTTTCTTTCAGTTAATAATATACCACTCCTTTTGTTGCTCCACTCTTCATTGTGATTAACGTAGCATTGATCAGAGAGTTGGGCCCGCTCTTCTGATTAGGTGCTGCATAGTTCCTATTGTGTGTCATTTATCATTTTATGGTTGTTGTTGCAGATTGTTATTTCTTGTAATTTCTTTTCTTGAGTACTACAGTTAATTTCAGTTTTACAGCAATGCTTTGAGTATTAAACACGAACCCTTGGTTGATGATGGATGGTAACCTTGTCCCTGCATATACTTTGTGTGTTTTCTTGAAAAGGATACGCACCCGGATTGATAGATTAATGTAGGAAAAAGGGTGAATAGATTGTTCATACCTGGACCCCAACATTTTGGCGTCGTTGTCAGGGAGGCTAACAAGGTGCAAGATGTTAGTGTCAGTCTTTGAAACCTTCCACCAGCGATCAAACATTCTCTTACAAAGTGGCCTTAGGGTGTCAAAGTCAACTTTTGTCATTTCAGTGTGTCTTCAAGTAAAATTTGGTCACTAGGTATTAGGTCTAGGATTTGTTTTCACTCCTTCCATAATTTTCCAAGTGGTTGTCCATGTCACCATTCAAAATGAGTGTACCATAATTAAAAGAGTTGTCATCATCATTTCATGCTCCAATGGGTCATTTTACACCTTGTTTGTGCTTCAGTTGTGCTTAGGTAAGGCACATTTCCCTCTCCTAGGGTTTTTGTTTCTGACCAAGACAAAATGAATTTCAAAAAAGTGATAGAGGTTTTTGTACACAAAATTCCAAGGAACAGAAACCTCCTTCACGTTTTACACAGGTTTCATGGTTTGGGAGCAATGTCGAAAACATCATCTGCCTCAAGAGGGTTGTTACACTTCTGGAGTGACCTAGGTAAAATCAATTTTTATCCTAGATGGAATGACCAAATGACTTTCTTGATTAGTCAACTGATAGGTAGACACCAATATCTTTCCAATGAGCTATCATGAGCTCGATTTGGAGTTGACAAAGACCTTCAAACGTTGATTGCAACAGCACTTTGCATTTAGGCAGCCTCATTTTGCACATTTCGAACAGTCTTGGGAGATTTGACTTTTGACAAGGAAACTGAACTCCAAATTGAAAAATTAAAGATTTTATAGAAATTAGACTCGACGGGCTTTCTAACGAGCTATCCTGCGCCCAATTTGGACACGAGGATGGCCTCCAAAAGTGGTCTGTAAAAGGCACTACGCACCAAATTCTGGTGCTACGGATAGGAGTGGCGCTACGCACCTGGGCTTTTTCTCCTGTGTTATTTTGAACTGGCGCTACACAAAAAAGCTGCGCTACGCACCTGGCAGAGTGCACTACACATTTGACAGTTGCGCCACAAAAAGTTTCAAAATTCATCAAATTTCCTCAAAACACCAAAATTCCTCCATTGAAAGTAAGTAACATCATTATTCTTGCTAAAAAGAAGTGTTGCATTAGTTTTGGGTTGTGTTGTCCCTCAAAAACATCAAACCCTAATTGTCACTAAACTATCTCATATATTGTAAAAATACACTCACCACTGCTGTCCCATATCATTTTTCTACTGTTACCCTAAAATCCCATCCTCCCATACCTAATTCCCAAACCCTATACCCATATACCTCAAACCCTACATATACCCCAAACCCTACAATACTCCCAAACCCTACACTATTCACTAACCCTACACACTCCCTACATCCCTTTCCCCATTCTTGTTCACCCTCACCTGTTTTCCTTTTCAGAAATCTCTTCATACTCATCTTACCTTCATCCACCAATCCACCACTCTTCATTTACCACAAAGACAAACAGTTGTACAAAAATGGAGAGGGACAGTGAGTATGAAGTGGAGGAGGAAACACATAGTGATAGTTCCATGGAGAGACATAAGCAGCAAAGAAAGGGCAAGTGAAAGGTACAAGAGAACAAACAATTGACTGACAATCAAGTTCTCATGGAGTTGTTAATGATCAAGGAGAACAGGCAAAAGGCTAAGAAGGTAAAGGTCAAGTTGACCTCCATTGAGAAAGAGATTGAGAAGGACCGAGAAAATCGGCTTGAAAGGGTCAACATACACCTTGAGAGGTTGCTTGAGAAGGCCAATAGAGACAAGAATATGCTTCGCCACATGGCCTATCACTATATGAGCCAGAACAAAATATGCAATATAAGAATGAGGAAGCTTAAGGCAAGGTTGAGGAAGGCCTTGAGAAGAAAAAAGGAGCATGACGAGCTAAAAATCTTAGCTGAGGCCTCACTATCCCATCAAATCAACTAATGGGGGACCCTTGTGCCAAATCTGGGCAAGTTTTGGTGAATTTTTGTCATTTTGAAATTTTGAAATTTTCCAACACAGAAAATTGCATTAGGTTTTGACTAGGAGACTTTTTGGAGGAATGGTTTCCATATTTGGATTCAGCATGATGAGAACATCAATCCCTGAAAGTTTCCAGCAATTTTGGAGCAAAACTTGGTCACCTAAAGGTCAAAAAACCATCAAAAATGCCCTCTCTGCCTTTTTTTGGACACACAAGAAGCAGCCTTGGGAGATTTTTATCTTTGAGGGGAAAATGACCTCCAAACTAGACCAGAATACCTTTCCAACAAGCTATCTTGGGCTCAATTTGGCTAAGGGGAAGGCCTCCAAAATCAGCTGAGAAGTGGCGCTATGCATATAACCAGTGGCGCTATGCATAGAACCAGTTTACTCAAAAATCCAAATTTCGCCTAGTTTTTCTACAAGTTGACTTTTTCTCTCATTTTTCATAAATTTATGAATGTAAATGATTCTATGCTATGTAAATATAATTTTAAAATGACTCTAGAGGGTAGATTCACCATTTTGAGGTGGTTTGGGGGTCAATGAATCAGTTTCCATGGTTTTAGAGGCAAGTTGTTCCACTGCCTATATTCCTGTTCTTAGTTTAGATATGGTTGAAACTGCCCCTCTTCTCATGGATTTGACCCCTGAAGGTCAGCATGAGTTGTTTGATCCCTATATTATGTACTTTCTTAGTCATTTGTAAAGGTTGGACTCTCTTGGATGCTCTGAGCTACATTGTACATCTCTATAGCAGTTTGGCAAGGAAATAAACCAGGATTTGTAGCTATTTTTGTGGGATTCTTGTGGTAATGTGTTTTTGCATTGTTTCTCCTTCTGTCATTAGTTTTTCTCATGTGTTATATGTGCCAACAAGTATTTCATTATTCTAAACTAAATGAAATCAAGATAGATAGCTAGAATACATTGGTAACAGTGCTCTGCCTTGGGAATAAATTTAGTTTTTTATGTTTTCAGTTGTCTAAAGAGGACTCATGATCCTTGCATGCCCTCCTCAGCTCCTCATCAGTCTTAGACCTACTATCTCACTCAATTTCAAGTGCCAAAACACCTACCTACCTCACACCACAGAACACCCTACATTCCTAACTTGATTTCCCAGACCCAAAACTACCTGTTCCATTTGACCTGGCAATAAAACCATCAAAATTAATCAAAAACCCTAGAGCTACTATACCTAGCCTAAAATCCATATTTGATTCAGTCATCTTGACTGATATTCACAAGGAGAGAGCCTTCTCCCGACCTGGTAGGGCTAGCTACCAGGTTAAGCTTGGTTTTGTGGTTATCCTAGGATTGTCTCCCTTCAGCCTGAGATCGATCTAGGCTCTAACACAAGACATGATCTCGACCAACCAGAGGGTCAATCTCTCGTCATGGGGAGAGAATGATTTTTCTCACTCTGCTCCAAGTCCTGAGCATAGGTGTTTCTTTTTTCTTGTTTTTATTTTCTTTCCTGTTTTCATAGGGTCGGCCTCTTGTCCTAGGGAGGGAGGAGTCTTTTGACGCCCTGCAACAGGCCCTGAGTTAGATTTATTTTTCAAAGCCTTTTTTGCTTTAATTTCAGGAAACCCTAGCTTTTACCCTAGGGAGGGAGGTGTCTTCTGACGCCCTACTTTAGATCTGGAAGTATTAGGTCTTTTCGGAGGTGTGCTTTTGTTGTTGTTTCTTATCCTAGCGAGGGAGGGGTCCTTTCATGCCCTGCTCCAGGCCCTGAACCTTAGTTTCTTATTTCTTTTCTGTTAGTTGTCTCTCTTTTCATAAGCTATTTTGTCTTGGGGAAGGAATGGTCTTTTGACACCTTACTTCAAGTCTAGAGCATTGTAAGTCGACACCAAGACCTTCAATTATATCAATATTTGTATGAACAGAGAACCAAATTAGAGGGGCAGAGGGAGAGCCCCAAAGAGGGGAGCACTAGACTTGGGAAGAAAGACTTATATCCAGCAAATTATAGCAAAATTTGAATCAGAAGCATCCTCTCACACAACCGTGAGACCGGGCGCACAGAGAATAAAATCTGAGGGACAATCGGTAGATCAACCAGTGCCATCCATAGTATTCTTGGGCGATTCGACACAGCAGCCCCTTCTAGCAGTTGAGGAGACATCCAGCAGTATACTTGACCTGGGGAACCCTACGCTGGTAATAGAAAAGGAAGAGGTGGCAAGCAGAACATCGACATGGTCAGGCCACTTTAGCAAGGGAAAGGAGGTCATAGCCGAGGGATCAAGATATTAGGACACAGGAGAAGGAATTGTAGGGGCATTCGCATCAACAAGGGACTGGGGAAGTGTCGTCAAATCAACTCGAACACGAGTGGTAAGGAACCCTCAGCCATCTTCTACAAAGTCTATTGAAATACCCAGTGATTATTAGAGGATATTTATGGCACCTACAACATCCACTATCGATTTCCCAATCAGGGATGTGGAGGCTAGCACGCCCACGAAGTCCATTCCATTAGCAGCCTTCCCAAGCTTTCATGGGCTTATTTCAGAAGATCCCGACACATTTTTGTTCGAGTTTGACATAGTGTGCCGAGGGTATGACTACATGACGGATGCCCATAAGTTAAAAATTTTCCCTGCCACACTAAAAGGGACAGCTCTGTGATGGTTTATGGGCCTTGGAGGAAGGTCTATTTCCACATGGGATGATATGTGAACAGCTTTCCTGGAAAAATACCAGGATTACTGCAAATCCTGGAACATCAAAGAGGAACTTTTTAAGTTCACAAAAAAAGAAGACGAGAGCTTGGAAGACTGTGTGGAACAATTTAAGTACACATTACAGAGGTCAGGTCACTCTGACCTGGATAGGGATATTTTGAAAATTATCCTCCTCTGAGCTTTTCATGAGGACTCTTCGGAATTGTTGAACATTGTAGGAAAGGGAGATATATCGAAGGAAAGCTTCGATGTTATCTGTGAACTATGCATCTAGTGCTCGAGGGGACTCGCAAGAAATAGAAAAGGGATTTGCTGAGCAAGGGTATCTGGTGGGGGTGTTACGAAGGCAGAAATCAGAAACCTGCTGGAAAACTTGAGAAATGACATCCTGAGTACTATGTCGACACAGATGGACATGCTACAAGTGAAACAGAAGCAGCTAGAATTGGCCAGGACCATGGCTATATTCTTCCCAAAGTGTACAAAGAAGCATCTAGAGAGGGAATGTCCATTTAACTCCATAGAGGAATGCGCAATCTGTGAATTAAATCATGCAATAAGCTCATGCCCCTCCTTGCCAGGCCTGAAAGTAGTGTTTTAAGGGACAGGAGAAGACATGGAGTAGATGTACCTCATGGGATCTAAAAATCCATGGCAACCTCGACCACTAATGGGAAATCAAGGTATGTACTCGGACCCATCTCAATATTTCAGTAATTTCAATATGAATCCTGAGTCCATGCCCTATCCACCCATGTGGCCACAATACCAGTTTTCACCTTGGCAGCAGTGGAGCCCTCAAGCTGCTTCGAGCTCCCCATGGGCTCCAACTTGGCGAGGACCTTCTCCTGGGCAGTTTCCTCAGCCGATGCCACAACAGCAACTCCAACTACCCTCTAATGTGCCTCCTAGTAGTTAACCTATTCATCCCCAACTTCCCATCCAACCTAACCCAAATCCTAATAATAAAGGATTTCATCAAACCAACACTCTCAACCTACCTTCGTATAGCATTTCCACCGTAGAATTGTATGAAACGAATTTACGATCAGGGCAGACAATTGATGATCAACCTCCATCAGTTATCATTGAACAACTTGATATTGAGGGTAAAGAATCATAATTAATTAACAAGGAACCAAAACAAATTAGTAGAAATTAGGTGCCTCCTGCAAAACAACATCAAGCTGAACCACCCTATCCAGAAAGATTGACTTTGAGTAAATCAAGCCCTCAGGCTAAATTCAACTTATTAGGTGAATTACAAAATTTATTTGTCAAAATTCCCTTGTTACAAGCTATGAAGGATGTACTAATATATGCAAAGACTCTTAGGGAATATTGTTCGAAGAAGCCAAAAAAGAAATACAAAGACCCCCTTACTATTCACGTCATGGGAAAATTATCAAATTTTATGATGGGAAAGTCAATGCCTATAAAGTATGGAGATCCAGGGAACCCAATTCTGACAGTGCAAATTAATGGGATAGAAATTCCGAATGTGTTGGTAGATCTGGGTGTTGCCATCAACGTTATCACCACTGAAACCATGGATACATTAGGTCTTCGTAACTTGAATCACACACCTACAGTGTTAGAACTAGCAGATTGATCTACAGTAAAACCAGTAGGAAAGTTAGAAGATGTAACAATTTTGGTGGATTCATGGCACTATCCCATAGATTTCCTAGTATTACACATGCAATCTTCGATCGGCAGCCATCCCATGATTTTAGGTAGATCGTGGTTGGCTACTGCAGATGCTTACATTGGGTGTCGTTCAGGGCACATGGTCATTTCAAATGGGCACAACACTAAGAATTTAGTGTTATACCCACCTGCAGAACCAAACCCATCCAAAAAGCCAACAGGTAGCAAGAAAATCTTATCCAGGAAGGAACCTGAATTGGAAAATGAGGAATTAAGACTAGTCCTTACTATTAGACAGGCCCTCCAGTTAAAAATGGAATCAGAGGATGATGAAATCACCTCCTTTATGACTGATCCTTGCTTCGTTTCAGAACTAAATCAACAAATCCTAGAATCCATCTTAAGCTATGAAACATAGGAAACTATTGAAACAACGGAGTGATATGAGGAGCTACCCGTAGTTGCACTCCATGGAAGTATCCCAGTGGAATTAGAACCAGGAAAGACCCTGAACATTAAACCAGACCTATCAGAATACCAGAAGAAACAACTTTTAGATGTCCTTTGGAAACATAAAGAAGCCTTCGCCTGGGATTACTCAGACATGAAGGGGATTCCTGCTAATTTATGTACCCACTATATATATATTAAGGAATATTGTTGTCCTGTGACACAGCCTTAGAGAAGGATGAACCTTGCATTGAAAAATGTTGTTAAAGAAGAACTTCAAAAATTACTACTTTCACATGCCCCTAAGGAACATTCACATACCAGGTCCTTCTTTTTGGCCTGTGTAATGCACCTACAATGTTCTAGAGGGAAATTTTTGGGAGCTTCTCTGATTTGGTGGATGATAGTGTTGAAATTTACATGGATGACTTTACTCCATATGGGGATTCATTCGTAGAAGGGTTGAGAAATTTAGAGAAAGTTCTTGAAAGGTGCATATAGGCGCATGTCTCCTTAAGTACGGTAAAGTGCCATCTGATGATGAATGAAGGAATTGTTCTGGGACATTTTCTTTCAGCTGAAGGAATTCGGATGGACCCAGCTAAAATAAAGGTAATTCTGCACTTTTCGATACCAAAAACACCCACACATGTACACAGCTTTATTGGTTGTGCCGGTTATTACAGGCGCTTTATAGAAAAAATTTCTAAAGTAGCACATCCACTTTTTCAATTGCTGACAAAAGATGCAGATTTTGTGTGGATAGATGACCGTGATGTAGCCTTCAAAAAAATCAAGGAATTGGTTTGTAGCACTATGATCCTTAGAGGGCCAAACTGGGCATTAACATTCCATATTCACATGGATGCTTCCCAGACAGCAGTTGGTGTAGTATTGGGACAACAAGAGGACAAGGTACCATATGCAGTTTACTATGTTAGTAAGAATTTGGCCCCTGCTGAATTAAATTACATAGTTATTGAAAAAGAGTTCCTTGCTATCATCTACACCATCAACAAATTCATGCATTACATTACCAGGTATCCTACCTTTATACATACTGATCATGCAGCTATCAGCTATTTAATGAATAAACCTATTACCCCTGGTCGCATTACAAGATGGCTTTTTCTACTACAAGAATTTGACATTACTATAGTAGATAAACCAGGGAAGGAAAATGTGGTTGCTGATTTCCTGTCTAGGATAGAAAATGATGGTAAGAATACACCCATTGAAGATAATTTTCTAGATGAACATCTTTTTGTAGTTTCTTCTAACACTCTGTGGTATGCAAATATTGCTAACTATCTTGCTACAGGGAAGGTGCCTCGTCATTTTTCATATCAAGATCAGAGGAAGACTATTCATCACATTACCCGATATTCATGCATGGCAGGGTATCTCTTTCATACAAGGGTTGATCAACATATTCGGCGTTGTGTGGCAGAGGATGAAATCTATGAGGTATTAAAGACCGCCCTTGACGGACCCTCTGGAGGACATTTTGCAGATAAGAGAACAGACCACAAAGTGTTGTGGATGGGATACTATTGGCCTTCCATATTTTGTGATGCTCGAGATTATGTCCATAGATGTGATAGTTGCCAACGAATGGGACAACTTGGGAAAGCAGATGAAATGCCTCTACAGCCCCATATAGTCCTCAAACCTTTTGAGAAATGGGCCATCGATTTTGTTGGACCTTTCAACCCACCTTCTCATCAAAAAGCTCACATCTTGGTCTACACTGATTATGTGACCAAATGGGTGGAAGCTAGAGCAGCTGCAAGAGCAACAGAGCAAGTAGTGGCAGAAGAAATCTTTGCTCGATATGGTACTCTAAGGGAAATTGTGTCAGATGGAGGAGCGCAGTTCACATCTCACATGATAGGGAAGCTGATGCAGAAATATGGGTTTAAGCACAGAGTGAAAACCCCTTATCATCCCCAGACGAACGGACAGGTAGAAAGTACAAACAAAATATTGGAAAGTATCTTGACAAAAACAATAGCAAGTCATCATCGAGACTGGTCACAGAAACTTACAGAAGCTTTATGGGCGTATAGAACAACATGGTGAAACACAACTGGGTTTTCTCCATTTGAGTTAGTCTATGGGAAATCCCCCTTGTTTCCAGTAGAATTCAAGATCAGCACACTCAGAACAACTTTAGAAGTAGGCCTAGACTTATCAAAAGCACAGAAACACCAAATGGAATAGTTCAATGAGTTTGACGAAATTCGATCGGTAGTTGTCAAGAAAACTATTGTTGTTCAACAGCAAAGAATGAAATGGCATGATAAATTTATCAAGAGAAAGGTGTTTCACGCAGGGGATTGGGCAGTACTTTACAACTCCCGGTTTAAAGATTTCAAAGGCAAGCTTCGCACTCGTTGGATGGGACCGTATGAAGTGGACGCAGTGTTTGACAATGGAACAGTTAGACTAATTACAATAGATGGGAATCATACTTCGTTCTTAGTAAATGGACACCATCTAAAGCTATACCACTGTCCAGCCTCTAGAGATGCCTTTGTCAAACATCTTTCTGATTCATCTGGCTTAATGGTTGTTGCTATAAAGGACACTCTCACTTTGCTCTAAATATATATATATATATATAATAAAATAATAATAATAATAATAATAATAAAACATTGCTATTACTTACTTGTTTGTATTTTGCAGGAATAACAAAGGAATATAGCCAGGAGAAATGTAACACTCAGTGTTGTTACTCAGCCATTGTTGTTACTCCACCAGTGTTGTTACTTCACTGATGCTATTACTCCGCTAGTGCAGCTACCCAGTCGTTGTTGTTACTCCAGCAGCGTTGTTACTCCGTCGATGTTGTTACTCTACTGGTGCTACTACTCAGCCGTTGTTGTTACTCCGCCGCTACTGTTACTCCGCCGCTGTTGTTACTCCACCAGTGTTGTTACTCTGCTGATGTTGTTACTCCGCCGGTGTTGTTACTCCACAGTTACTGTTACCTCGTCGGTGTTGTTACTCCGCCAGTGCTGTTACTTCATCGTTGTTGTTAGTCCGTCGGTACTGTTACTCCGACGGTGTTGTTACTCCGCCAATGTCGTTACTCTATCACTGTTGTTACTCCACCATAAGGTAGGTCCCTAGGTACGTCATTGCTAACTTTTACGAATTTAATTAAAATATTCCAAAAGATACCAATACATGTTGCGGACGGCCGTGATTAAGTTGGGGGTGGTCCCGTCATAATAAACGACGGCGTACCAACAAAAATGCATTCATATCACACGATTCACACCAAACTAAATCTAATGTGAATGGAAATCAAAAGATTACAATGATTTCGTAATCACGACCCCGACACATTAGAATTTGTATTCATACGCAAAAAGTTATAACCGATCACTTCCCTAACACGCCACATGGAACCATTAAAAACATCCAACTATACCGCCATAACTCGCCATCATTCTCTGATATTTCTTCAGACGTACCGGTATTTTTGCCATCCTTTTTCCCGAGGCGACCATGACGTTATTACTGTTACCAACGGTTTGGGCCTTGTTATTTTCCCCTACCAGCTAATTGTATTCGTCGTGTTGATCCCGCCTCTACAGTGATGGGTGAACGGTCTGTGCAGCATAAGCCAGAAGACACAACAAGAGTTCGAAACAGTCAGGAAGTATGGCAGGTCTTTGAAAATACAGGTTAGGATGTCTACTTTGACAGGTTGAGGGGGTCCAATGAGGTAATTGCGGTGGAATTCACACTCAATCTAGAAGAAGAAATTTCTCGGGTCTGCGAGATAGAATTCCCTGTTACGAAGGAAGCCATTGCAGAAGTTAGCAAGCCCCCTCAATATGGACAAAGATGGTTTTCAAGGAGAACTTCCCTCCCAGAGTTTTAGCTCTGTCCCATCCATGCACATAGTAAATATTCACCGTACATAGTTTTTATTGGCCCGCCCCCTGCCCCATCCACTAATTGCTATTAAACTCCCTAACTAACTGTAGCAACACGTATGTCTAGCCATTGTATCCTCGTATGGCGGCATGGCCTTTTTGCAGTCAGGAGAAAGCATTGCTCAGAAGGGGCGAGGATACGACTGAAACTCGTTACTGCATCCATGGGGAGAAGTAGCAGGGTTTGTAATAAAGTATATAACTTACGAGGGGAGGTACTCCACTGTGTTTAAATATCATCTTCGGATATTAGCTCACCTCTGATTCCCCCAAGTAGAGGCTTTCTCATTAAATGTGCCTTATTTCCTACTAAAGAGTCTTCAGCTAATGGCACAGTCTACTCAACGGTCGCGACAGGTGATGGTGGTCATTACCCACCGCAGGCTAGTCCAGCTACTGGTGATGAATGCAATTAGTCAGATTCCAATTCTGTGGGAGCTATTTTGGGATTCCACGGAGGAAGAGATAGAAGTTGTTGTGGCCGCCAGAGGAGAAGAACCAAAAGTAATGGAGGAAGAATATGGAAAAGGAGATTACTATGTTGACCAAGAGGAGCCAGAGGAGATGGAAATGGGATCTGAAGAACTTGAAGAAGAGGTTTCTCATCAAGAGCAAGCCGCAACTATGGAACTGATGGAAGATGGAGGAGTCAACATAGAAAGGCCCACTAGTCCCATGGTCGAGGTTGTTCCACAAGAACTGGCCTCGACTGTGGAGCTAGCAGAGAAAATCAACAAAATGAAAACAATAGAAGGGGTACCACATCAAGCAAGGACAAGAGAATTGGTTGATATTGCGGCTGAAGGTACCCCACAAGAACTTCCTGCCACCGTGGAACCAATGGAGGAAGAAAACCTGAATAAAGAAGAGTTCGTCGCCGCCCCGACCATAGAACCAATGGAGGAAGACGAACCAGGACAAGAAGCGATCGGAGCTGGGAGAACCATGGAAACTACGGAGGAAGTTCTAGGAGAACTAGGGCATGAAGCTGGTACTGCTCCACAAGAATTAGCGTCAACCTCAGGACCAAACACCTTACAAGCAAGGAACGCGACCCAGAACAGAATTGTCGAAGGCCAAAATGAAGATCCCTACCAATTTTCCTTTTTCTCTTCTATTCCAAGAGGAGTGAGGGTATCTCGTTCCACCCAGCGCATAGAAGAAGATATCGTCGTTCCCCCTTCTTTAAAATTTGACGAGTCGACTAGAAGAAGAGGCGTCGGAGGATTGTTGACTGTGGACTCCCAACAGGACCCTTTTGAAGGACATCCCGAAGAAAAGGAGCCTAAAACATCACAAAGACCACAACCGGGTGGGATAGATGTTGCCCAGAAGATAAGCATCTCGGAGCCTAAAAGAGAAGAAGAGGGAGATATCCCTGAGGAAAGGGAACCTAGAGGGGTCTAGTAGAAATATTAACAGGTGATCATCTCACAAGAGCACCACCGGTCGTATTGATCACACAAAAAAAGGAAGCAACTATTGGCGAAGAGGAGGGACCAAGCAAAGCAGTCCCGACGAATGAGCTAGTGGTAAGGCCAAGCGAGAAGGCCATAAAACAAGAAATAATGGAGGAAGTTGAGAAAACAGGTACATAAATTGCAGAAGGAAGTGAAGAAATACAAGTGGTGGGCCAAAAAGTCCCAAGCCACGACAGTTGAAGCAGGGACTCAGGTGGACCAGATAGCCACAACTTCTGCTGCCACTCAAACAGACCCGGTCGAGCAACTGTTTGAAGACCGTGAATATTCCCTAACAGAAGAAGTGCAAACTTGGATATCCACTACAACACGGTATCAAAACGAGGTAAAAAGAACTCAGGAACGAGCCTCCGCAACCATTTTTGAATATGCGGAGTGTATAGATGTCATGAGGTTGAGGCATGCGAAGCAACAGCTCAAGATGGAGTAGCTAGAAGGGCAATTGGCAGAATTGAAAGCTGATAAGGAGCAGACATTTAACTTAGCACAAGAGGTGATGACATGTCGTTCCCCTGCTTCTTGTTATTATTTATTCTTGCATGAACGTTTTATTTTCTTCTACATGGATAGCATCAAGAACGAAATCAGTTATGAAATAGAGGATGGTGTACAATTCCTCCGCATATTGAGGAGCCATGATTTTCCAACTCAGCATTTGATGTGTGAGTTTTACATGCATGGGTATCTACTACACACGGATAGAGGATTCAACCCAGTCCCATATGTGGGAGAAATTCATCTAAGGGCTCTCACCTCTTACACTTTTAATCAGATCAGTTGGCAGAAGGCTTTTAATACATTTGAGTCCAATCAGGTTACAAAGCCCTTTATATTAAGAGGAGAACATGAAAGGTCAATAACCATGTTTAATAAACACAACACCTTTTTTGGAATTGTGGGAAACAAGGAAAGAATGCTAAGAACATAAAAATGGTGCCTTGATATTTGTGTCAAACAATTAGTCACATTTCAAGATGAAGCCCTTGATTGCTGTCAGAAAAGATGGATGATGTCACCTACAGCTATCTGGAATAGGGAACCGTTTGGAGCACTAAATTTTGCACGAGCACTCAGCAGAGTGCCAAGGTATGTGGCGTGCATTCGAACATGCAGGGTTTGATGGATGGGGATCTGGTTCCAGTTCCCCGCCATCTAGTTGCCAGTGGAAAATTACACCCCAACATATAATGTTCTGGGTGATTGGGGGAAGGAAATCCTCCTCTCATAAGGTTTTAAGATTCTAGGGACAAATATGGTCGAAGAGTATGATCGCACTCAGCTCCAGGAAGTAAACATTCTGCATAACCCAGACCTGCAGAGGCGGCAAGCTGCATGAGGACACGCAGAAGGCTAGTTGGGGGGAGATGTTGGGAACCAAATCGGGCTATCTTTATGTTGCATTTCCATCCCTCTTTTTGTCCTTTTTGCACTTATTCATCTGTATTTACTATGCTAAATACGCAAGGTAATTACCCCTTTCCTGTCTATTGGAATATTTTATTAATGAAGTAAATTCGTGGGGTTTTGCCTATTCACAACACTAAAACGCATGTTTAACAGCAGCTTTCGAAGAACAGGTACCAATATTTCAGCGTCCCACAGCAGATCAGTCATTCACAGCAACAACCAGCCATAAGGAAGCCATGGAGCCAGAGTTGCAGATGTCCCTGAACCATTCTTAGACCATTCTCTGATCTTGTTCATCTGGTGTTGGTGTCATTCTGAACCGATGTATATTTTTGGGTATACGGTTACCAGGTTTTGGGGAAGGATGTTGTTCTCCTTCGCTTTGTATAAAAGACAGGTTATTCCTATAAAAAGGGAGGAGAGGCTCCCCATCGATATTGTAATAGTTTTCTTCCAGTTAATAATATACCACTCCTTTTGCTACTCCACTCTTCACTGTGATTAATGCAGACCTGATCAGAGAACTAGGCCCACTCTTCTGATCAGGTTTTTGCGTAGTTCCTATTGTGTGTCATATATCGTTTTATGGTTGTTGTTGCAAATTGTTATTTATTGTAATTGCTTTTCTTGAGTACTACAGTTAATTTCATTTTTACAGCAATGCTTTGAGTATTAAACACGAACCCTTGATCAGTGACGAATGGGTACCTTGTCCCTACATATACTTTATGTATTTCCTTGAAAAGGATATGCACCCAAATTGATAGATTAATGTAGGAAAAAGGGTGAATAGATTGTTCATTCCTGGACCCCAACAAAGGGCCCTCCTCTTTTGCAGGGATTACAGTGATTAGGTAGTGCACATTTCTGTTTAGTTTATTGATTTATGGTTTCTTGTTGTTGTTTTACAAATCGTGGATTGCATTCGTTGTTGTTTCTATTTATATTATGTTGTTACACATAGTTAAACAACAGAGTAATAGTAACCAGCTGGAATAGATGTTAGTTTTTGTGTGGCGCGCCTTTACTTCAATAGCTGTGAGTTGTGATTTAATTCTGTAGAGTGTTTTTGTATCTACATGCATGGTTTGATTCAACAATTTAGATCAGCGACATCTTTTACAGCTTTTTCTGCACTTTCTTATGCTTGGCTGGAGTGTATTGGCACAAATAGTGCGAACTCCATTGAAACAACAAGACCTACCCTCGGTTGACAATTAATGTTGGAGTTTGAGTCAATTAAGGTTGATTAAAGCAACACTACATTTTGGCGCCATTTCCGGGGATGACAAGTTGACGATACAATCAGCCAAGTTGTTTGTTTGATATAGAATGTTCCTAGTCCATAGTTGTTGGGTGGTAAGACAAGAAGTATGTTATCAAATCAGCTCACAAAAAGATAGAAAAGATAGATCAACACCTTAGAATTTAGCCTCTTCGAGGGGCCAACCTCCTTTACATTACATAAATGAACAATTCTTGGATGATACAAATGAAAATACCTCACTTCTATATATAGGAGTCTAAGGGGTCATAACATAATCAGAGCCGACATAACAATAATAATGTAAGGGCACAATAATAACAATACTGGGCTTCTATGGGGCACAATAGTGACAATATGGGCACTACATGGGTACATCAATATAATAAATGGGTTGTACTAATAACCATAACGGGTTACACTAGTAGTATAGGGGCCTAACATGCCCCTCTCCTTCAAAAAGTGTTGTCCTCAACACTTGAGTAGTTCTTGATGCTTTTGTATAAAATTATTGTCCTCCCATGTGGAATCCTCAGTGGGTAAGTTCTTCCACTTGATGAGATACTCTGAAATTGATCGATTTCGTAACCGTCAAATTCTTGTTTCTATGACTTCTCCAGGTTCCAATATGATTTTTCCTTGGCAATATTGTTTGAATTGGGATCTTTTACAACTTTTGAATAAGTGGCCATACTTCTTCGTCCTTCTTCCATTCATCCCTTGCTTTGTTTATCCAATCTGGTTGGATAATAGAAATAGCACAAAACAATGCCTCCACATCCTCATCCTTGAAGAGTTTTCCCATTCGATAAGGTCGCCATTTTTTAAGTGCATGTATTATTGCCAACATTTCCTTCTCATAAATAGCTTGCTTCAGATGTAGCAGTAAAAATACCCAATTACCTACATCAAAACATTTTTCACTACGATGTTGATCCACCTGTTGTTTCATTTGATTTTGCACCGAAGTGGCGTTATCCTTTAAAAGTTGGAGAACTTGTTGTTGATGCTCAATGTGATCTTTCACTGGTTGAACATTTTTCTTCTTGATATGTCCTTCTATCTCTAGAGTTTGGGGAGTCGTAATTTCTTCCAATCCTTCACAAGATATGGTTGGATTCATTTCTTGATACTCGATGTGATCTTTCACTTCTTGAACATTTTTCTTCTTGATATGTCCTTCTATCTTGATAGTTTGAGGAGTGGTAATTTCGACCAATGAATTAAAAAATATGGTTGGATTCATTTCTTCCTTCTTGATGTGATCTTTCACTTCTTGCACCTTTTTCTTCTTGATATGTCCTTCTATCTTGAGAGTTTGAGGAGTGGTAATTCTTGCCAATTCTTTACAAGATATGGCCTGACTCATTTCTTGTTTTTCTGGGGTGGGGTCCTGGCGTATATCCTATTCTTTTGATGTTTCTTGATCCTTTTCTTTCTCGTCTTCATATTCTATGTAAAATAATTTCTTTTCAACACACTTATGACCTTTAGTGCATTTTCTATCAAAATTGTAACAAAGCCCTTTTTCTCTTTTTTCTTCCAATTGTTGTGGTGTAACCCTTGTAGGTTGTGGAAGGCTAGGAGAAACAACACTTCCATCTTTATAGTTATGAGGGGTATGCTTCCTGGTTTCCATAATTTTTCTTTCCACTGTGTCACAAAGCCCTTTTACTCTTTCCAATTGTTGTGGTGTTTTTCTAAAGAAGGTGTTGCTCTTTGTATCCTCATAATGTGCTATCATTTCCTCTGTGAAAATTGACCACGTAACAAGTCTTTTACGAGAAAAAAGCCCTTTATACCATAAAAATTGATCCGGTTCTAAATATGTAGATGCAATACATACCTTTTGTAATAGTTGTACACCATGTACATCAAAATATTGCTCCATCTGATGTATCCAATTTACTGGATCCTTGCCATCAAACTTCCTCATTTTGCTTTTTCTTGATTTTAGGAGCACGATCTTGAAATGACTGTAACTCTATACTTTTAGATCTTTAAGTTCTAAAATTACCACATGTATTAGCTCTCTGCATACTCTTTCCAATGCCACCAGTCTAACCCCAATTGGATTCTCCAATGAAGAGTTATGCCAAATCTCCCACAGTGACCTGATTATAGACCTTTTCAGAAGAGCGAACTTGTATGAAGTT
>APFE031501359.1:29671-114116 GCA_000404065.3 Pinus taeda
GCTCTTCTTTATTTCTGAAAAATGTCTTTTTATAGCAAGAAAATTTCAGCAAAAATTACAGCAAAATAAATTTTTTTTCAGCAAGCAAACTTATTCGTTTTCAGCCCAACGGACCACCTGTAAACTTCTCAGTTTTCGGCAAAAAATCAGCTTTTTCTGCTTGTTCTTGCTGCTGTTCTGCTTGTCTTTCTGCTGTTCTGATTTTGCTGAAGAGCTGCCTGGTATGTGTGCCAAACTGCTGCTTTTTTCTCCTTCTTGTCCAGAAATCTCCCTTGCTCTCTTGCTCTCCTTCTTCCAATCTGCTCATGAAAGAATGAATGATCTTTTCCTCCTTTTCCTCCTTTAATATAACTCCAAGTGACTTTTGGGTGATCCAAGTGACTTTTGGGTGATCTCTAAATCCAATGGCTGAAATAGATTTAGATCAATGGCTGAGATTAAATGCACATTTAAATCTCACTTTCTATTTTTTAATTCACCCCACTTTAATAAAGACCCACTTAGTCATTTATTTCCAAAGTCACTTTTTCTTTCTAATTTTACATTAACTTTATTAAAGTCACTTTAAAATTAGACTTTAGTAACTTTATCACTTAAAGTCACTTTTAAATTAGATTTTAACTTTATAAAAAATTATAAAGTCACTTTAGGAGAAAAATTAAAATCTTTTGGACACTTTTCCCTAAGCCAAAGATCAAAGCCTAAGGGAACCACCTGTCCTCCGGTACCAAATTTCAACACTGCAAAAAGACCAACTTCCTCGGATCATATCTCCGCAAACATAGTGCAAAAAGCTATGAAATTCGGACCCAGGATTCAGTGCTATTTCTTCTCAAATGGTTTTTTTTTTAGCTTCTGAAACGTCGCAGAAAGAAAGTTATAGCGAAAATTCCACGATGACCTGTTTGGAGCAGCGAAACCCTAGAATCCAAAGCTCTGATAAAAAATGTTATGAAACCAGCTCACAAAAAGATAGAAAAGATAGATCAACACCTTAGAATTTAGCCTCTTCGAGGGGGAAACCTCCTTTACATTACATAAATGAACAATTCTTGGATGATACAAATGAAAAGACCTCCATTCTATATATAGGAGTCTAAGGGGTCATAACATAATCAGAGCCGACATAACAATAATAATGTAAGGGCACAATAATAACAATAGTGGGCTTCTATGGGGCACAATAGTAACAATATGGGGATAATAAGGGTACAACTACAATAGTAATGGGGTAATCACTAGTATTATAGGGCCTAACAAGGTAAGGATCTGTACATCGCTCTAACATACCTGGGTGGGCTCACCATTGTGACCACTAGGACACTTAGGACATTTTGATGCTTTGATTAGTGTGTCTTCATCTCTTTAGTCGTTGGGCAATAAGACGAGAGGTAAGAACCCGTGCATCACTCTAACGTACTTGGGCGGGCTCACAACTGTCAAAGACTGAGGCACTTAGAGTGTGATTTAATACACATAGGGTCCATGTCTGCATTTGTAGGAATTATAGAGACACTGAAATCACCCCCACTCTAATAAGTCACAGGAACGATGGGTCGTAAAAAGGAAATGAAGGGCGAAGATTTGGGAAGGAAGACATTTATCTAAGAATTATTCTCCAAGGTAGAAAAAGAATAGTCCAACTCTCAAAGGAATGCAAGGAAAACAGGGTTGCAGAAGGCTGTTACTCCCATAGCGAAAGAAGAAACCTCCAATCCCTCCATCTTAGGACCGTATCGTTCTAAGGCTAGCACTCGTACCCCCAAGATCAAGGATTTGATTTATGAGCAAGAAGGGGAAGTTAGTAGCCAGAATTTGAGGACTGAGGGTCAAGGGGAAACCGAGGGGCAACATTGGACACCTGAGGCAAAAAATCACTTGTTGATTTATCAATATTCAGATACAAGTAGTGTGGTGAAACAACCAACCCCAGTGGTATCTTAGGCATTAATCACACCTACAGGGCCATCACAAAAACAGCTCGAAGAATGTCTGCTACGGGAAGGGTTAGAAGAATTCATCATGGGAACAACAATGATAACAATGCGAAAACAGACACCATTACTACCACCTTTGTGTTCCCAATCAGGAATATCGGAGGTGAACCTACTATGGAAAAAAATCCTCTATCATCTTTACCATCCTTTCAGGGGATGACTGTGGAAGATTCAGATACATTCTTTTTTTAGTTTTATGTCCTATGTAGAAGTTATGATTATACAGCAGATGCTCAAAAACTAAAGCTATTTCCTACTACTTTAAAAGGAGAAGCATTGAGAAGGTTCATGGGATTAGGTCCCACTTCCATTTCAACGTGGAATGATATGCATGAGACGTTCTTGTCAAAGTACCAAGACTATTGTAGAACCAGCGAATTAAGGGAAGAGATATTTAGAATGACACACAAGGAGGAAGAAATCCTGGAAGATTATGTGGAACGGTTCCACTACAATCTACAGAGGTCTAAACACAGTGATTTAGACCCAGAAATCTTGAAGACTATATTCATCAGAGGAATGAGGGATGATTGCCTTGACACCCTGAACCTATTAGGAAAAGGGGATATATCACAAGAGCTATTCTCTGAAATTATAAAGCTCTGCCTACGATTCTCTTGAGGATCATCTAAAGGAAGAAGTACAATTCGGGATGCCTTTGTTCACATACACAAATCTGTAGGAGGAGGAGTAACTAGAGTGGAGATTGGAAATTTGTTCGAAAATTTGAAGACCGATATCCTCAGTACTCTCTCGAACCAGATAACAACAACACAGATCAAAAATACACAAGCAGAAGTTGATACACCCCTGGCCGTGTTTCGTCCGACTTGTCAGAAGAAACATCCTCATAGGGAATGCAAATTGAATAGCATCAGCCTGTGTAACATTTGTGAGCTGGAGCATTCGACAAAGAAGTGTCTGGATCTTCCTAGACTAAAGGCAATACTCAGAGAATCAAGCGAAGAGGTGCAATCCTCTTAATTCATCGCACGAAGGAGGCCATGGCAACCGCGACCTCCAGGTATGTCTCAAGACTTTTCCTCTTTCAATTCGTGGAAAAATGCATATAATAATCAACCATATCCATGGCAATATTCTGCCCCTCCTTTAGCTCAATTCCCTTCACCCTGGAACCAATGGTCTCCATATCTTCCTGTTCAATATCCTCAATCCTAATCATACGCTTAGAACCAGAACTGGAGAGGAAATGCTCATAAGCACCACCCATGTAGCAGCAGTTGTAGTTACCTCCTTTCCAAGCCCCTGCTCCTCCACCACCTGTGTGACTCCAATTACATGTGCAACCTAACCCAAACCCAAAAATAAAGTAGCTCAGGGCATAGAAGCTCCTACAACCTTCGAGACCTACTTTATTACCCCCATGGAACTTAATGAAATACAATTGTGATTGGGCATGGTAATTAACCCCAGCCACTACCCTATTATTACAAAGGAGGATTGTGAACCATCCAGAGGAGAAGTTGGAGGCTCTGAGACAGCTACTGCATCTACAACAGTTGATACAGAGGAAGTTGTTACATCTGTAACAGCTGACCCGCGAAGAACTGTTACATCTATAACAGCTAATTCAGGGAAGGTTGATACACCTGTAACAACAGATTTAACTATTTTTATGCAGGACCCCTTGTACCCTCAGAGACTGGCCAAACCTAGGATGACTTCACAGCCTGAATTTGATTTCCTTAGGGAGTCGCAAAATTTGTATGGACGAATTCCTTTGTTGCAAGCCCTTAAATAAGTACCCTTCTATGCCAAGAAAGTGAGAGATTTGTGCATCAAGAAGCGTGGGAGGAAGCCTAAAGACCCTACCACCATACATGTGATGGGAAAGTTATCTGAATTATTTTCTACTTAACCTCTCCTTACTAAGTACCATGATCCAAGAAATCCCGCAGTCACCATCTACATTAATGATCAGCCCATAGCCCATGCATTGATTGACCTTGGGGTTGCCATTAATGTAATGACGAAAGATCTCTTTATCGCTCTCGGGCTACAGGGACTCAGATACACTCCTATTGTGCTGGAATTAGCAGACAAATCCTGTGTTAAACCCGAGGGGATGTTAGAAGATGTGGTGATTACGATAGCTTCATGGAGATACCCGACTGATTTCCTTATCCTTCAGCCCAAATCTAATTTGTGGGGGCATCCTTTGATCTTAGGGAGATCTTGGTTGGCCACTGCAGACGCATTCATAGGCTATAGGATGGGATCCATGGTGATCTCAGATGGCCAGGAAACCCAGAACCTTAATATTTATCCCCCAAAACCAAATATGGATGTGTACAACCCTTGGTGGGATGAGTTTGAGCCTGAGTCAAATCTTTCCCTCCCACTCCTCACTCCGGGGAAAGCCCAGTATTTTAAAGATGAGTCAGAAGATGATGTTATTAATGGTTTTACTAGTAATTCACTTTTTGTTGCTTCTATTAAAAATGAAAATGAGGAGGAAGAGGTGGAAGATATAGATTTTGAACAAATGAGAACTACTCCAAATACTGCTAGCAGCCCAATTGAGATTGAATCTGGAAAAAAATTTAATGTTAATCCCAATTTGACTGTTGAACAGAATCAACGACTATTACAGCTGTTTCAAAAGTATAAAAAGGCATTTGCATGGGATTATACAGATATGAAATGGATCCACCCTAACCTATGCACTCACCATATTTATTTGAAGGATGGCTACAAACCAGTCAAACAGCCACAATGCCACATGAACCCCGCACTAAAGGAAGTGGTGAAAGAAGAACTACAAAAACTCCTGAGTGCTAATTTTATTTATCCAATATCTGATAGACAGTGGGTGTCACTGCTTTTCATCGTTCCTAAAAAGAATGGGAAGTGGAGAGTCTATGTTGATTACAGAGAACTCAACAAGGCCACTAAGAAGGACCATTTTCTATTACCATTTATAGATCAGGTCCTTGATACTCTCTCCGGAAAGAAATAATTTTCATTTTGGGATGGATTTAATGGCTACAATTAGATACAGATTGCCTCGGAAGATCGAGATAAAACTACCTTTACTTGTCCTTGGGGAACCTACACATACAAAGTGATACCTTTTGGGCTTTATAATGCGCTAGCAACCTTTCAAAGGGTGATAATGGGAATTTTTTTGACTTATTGAATCACTGTCTAGAAATCTTCATGGACGATTTCACACCTTATGGAGATGCTTTTGAAACAGCATTAATCAATCTGGAAAAAGTGCTAGAGCGGTGTGTACAGACTAATGTTGCCTTGAGCACTGAGAAATGTCACATGATGATGATTGAAGGGATCGTGCTGGGACATTACATTTTTGTTGATGGAATCAAGGTAGACCTTGCAAAAATAGAGGTAATTCTAAGAATTCCAACCCCCAAAATACAGAAAGAGGTACGTAGTTTCTTGGGGCATGCAAGGTATTATAGAAGATTTATAGAAAAAATTTCAAGAATTGCATCGCCATTATTTTCCTTGCTCATGAAGGATGTTGATTTTTTTTGGATAGGGAAGTGTGAGCAGGCCTTCTTAAAGCTGAAATGTTGTGTATCAGCAGCTCTGGTCTTGCGAGGACCTAATTGGGAACTGTCGTTTCACATAGCTACGGATGCATCGGATATTATTGTAGGTGTTGTTTTGGGCCAATTGGAGGATATGAAACCTTACGTTATTTACTACATAAGTAAAAATCTAACTACAGTCGAGCTCAACTACACAGTGACCGAGAAGGAGTTCTTAGCAATCGTGCACACCATCAATAAATTCCGGCATTACATCACTGGATATCAAGTTTTTTACACACTTACCACTCTGCCATTCTTTTTTTAATGAATAAGCCAATTACAAATGGTAGGATTACACGTTGGTTATTGTTGTTACAAGAATTTGATATCACTATTGTAGATAAGCCTGGAAAAGACAATGTAGTAGCTGACTTTCTTTCTAGGCTAACTATTTATGACAGTTGCACTCCTACTGAATATTCTTTCCTTAATGAATATCTTTTTGTTATTTCTACTTACTCACCTTGGTATGTAGATATAGCCAATTATCTTGTTGCAGGGAAGTTTCCCAGTATTTATCCTCCAAGGAGAAAAAGAAAAGCATACAACAAAGTGCTACATATACCTGGATAGATGGGAACCTCTATCACACTGGACCTAATTTCCAGATCAGACGATGTGTTAGAGAGGACAAGGTCTTTGATATCCTCAAAGCCTGCCATCAGGAACGTTGCGGAGGACACTTCACAGACAAACGGACGGGATACAAAGTCCTTTAAACAGGGTACTACTAGCCGACAATATTTCAGGATGCCAAGAAGTTTGTGAAGGGTTGTGATAGTTTTCAAAGGATGGGCCAACCACTACAATCGGACGAGATGTCGTTACAACCCCATATCGTCGTAGAACCCTTTGAGAAGTGGGCTCTAGATTTTGTAGGACCAATCAATCCTTCATCTAAACAGAGATCATACATCTTGGTCTGTACTGACTATGTCATGAAATGGGTCGAGGCGAAGGCACTAACCAGAGCCACGGAGTAGGTTTTCTCAGACTTTCTGTCTGAAGACATCTTCATCTGGTTTGGCGTACCCAAAGAGATAGTCACGGACAGAGGACCACAGTTCACATCTGATAAGATCCGGGAGTTGGTTGAAAAATATAACATCCATCATAGAATCACAACACCTTACCATCCATAGGCAAATGGCCAAGTATAAAGCACTAATAAAGTCATTGACAGAATCCTTACTAAGGTTGTGGCCAGTCATCGAAGAAATTGGGCTGAATAACTTCTAGATGTGTCTGGGCATACAGGACTACATGGAGGAACACCATTGGATTCTCACCATATGAACTTGTGTATGGAAAGAACCCTTTATTCCCCATTGAATTTGAAATCAAAACAGTAAGGACAGCATTGTAGGTCAATTTCGATTTGGCTACAGCACAAAGGCAGAGATTGAACCAGCTCAATGAATTGGAGGAGAAAAGGTTGGTTTCTATCCAGCAAACAGAGATTATCCAGCAGCAAAGTGGCACGGCAAATTTATAAAGAAGAAACAGTTCCAGAAAGGAGATTGGGCTCTCTTATACGACTCAAGGTTTAAAGACTTCAGGGGTAACCTCTACACCAGATGGCTAGGTCCTTATGAGGTAGATGCAATCTTTGACAATGGGGCTGTAAATTTGGTAACCATTGACAGTGGAAGGACATCATTACTTGCAAACGAGCACCGTCTTTGGTTGTAGCACAAACCTACCTCGAAGGATTCATTTGTCAACATTGTCACAAATTCGGATCTACAGATTACGGGAACAGGGGAAAGCCCCCCTGTGCTACAAAAATTTAATTTTTCCAATACGTGTAGTAGCTGAAAACTGCCTGATGGCGGCTGTTACACCGTCCAAAAAAAACAATAATAACAATAATCTGGCTGTGAAAACCTTTCTCGGGTGTAGACAAACACTTTTGTAGCAGTTGAAAACCACCTGGTGGCAGCTGCTACACCCTCTGTAATAGCATTTTCTATTCCAAAGTATATCATGCAATAAGTGCTATTACAAGATATTTTGTTCTTTATCTTTTTGAAGATATTAAATTAATATACATCAATCGTCTTGGCTGTTACACCTATAACAACCAACAACTTTTCAGGAATAAAACAAGATATTCTATTGTAATAAACAGAAAAAACATCACCGTGAGCCTCGTCATCATATTTAAGTTCACACGTCTCACTGCCCGAGGATGATTCGACATCACGCCGCCCATTACTTTGTTCCACGTCACCCAAGTACGTCATCAAAAAGGTAATAATGAATTCGGTTTATTTTGTAATTATGGAAACTTAACATGACTATTGACGACTGAGGATGGTTGTCATAATTAAGCTGGTGGGGGGAACGTATCACATTACGACATGACCGTCGCATGATTTGTAATTAGTTGAAAATTTCAACAATTAAGGCATGTGACCCAATAGTTATCATTATTTAATGCTGAATCATACCAAAAAGGGTAAGGGCACCACTGACGAGGCCTCCCCATGACTCACCATTAACGAAAAATTCATTAAGCAGTACGAACCATGCGTGCCAAATCTTAATCCAAAATCTTCACCTGCGCCACCCTGCCACCCTACCATTTACCCCTGCTAGAAGTGTTGAATCCCCATTTAGAGTGTTCAAAGAGGAGGAAGATAATATTACAGGCTGAAACAGCCAAAGTGTGTGCTGGAGGGAAGGATAAGTAGGTGAAGCAACATTGAATTACATAGGCAATGGGAGGAGGAGCAATACGACACGAGCCAGGGTCCACAGAAGCCCCGGAAGGTTGCCTTGAAGCATGCCAAGTTTTCAAAGATGCAAGCTGGCTCAAATTTTTCTAGAGATTGGAAGGATCAAACAATGGTGTGGCCATAGAATTTGCAAAGAACCTGGAAAGAAACTAGACGGAAGTCAGAGGATTGAAATTGGAGGTCACGGAAGAATTTATCGCCAGAGTAACAGGATTGCCAATAGAAGGGAAGAGATGGTTTACTAATAAGGTTAATGACCCCTCACTAAAAGGGGATTTTCTTCAGGAAAGTGAGTCGTTGGTTAAGAAAGGCAAGGGAATTGATGGGTTGTCACTCCCCAGCCATGGGTGGATGTTGCTCTCTTCCTCATTAAGGACATTACTTGTGAGGGAAGGGAAAAAATTGTGTTTAATTACCATTTCCCATTGTTGAACCATCTTCGCCATCAACAGTTGATCAACATTCCTTATTTCTTGTTGGGCAATATTAGGCACATGGATGCGACTACTAAAACAGTTGCACATCCAGAAACATGTGTTACAAACCATGGCCTCATTAAACTCATTGTGTTGGATACCTTGAGCCGACAGGGCAAGAATTGGGAAGAATTCATGCAGAAAAGGCCCAGGACCACTCCCAAAAGGAAAACAGAGATGGCTGGGGTAACTCCATAAGTGACAAAAGAGCAACCTCAGTCCTCGACAGTGAGGGTCTGCAAGAAGTCGGTTGATAAATCGATTGGTGATAGAAGGCCGAAGCAGAGAATAAGGGTTAGCGAGCCCCCAAAGTCCCCATCCATGTCGAGAAAGGATGAAGAAGTAGTTGAGCAAAAGGATGAGGAGCAAGCTCAGCCAGAAAAACCTCCTTCACCTCGTAAGAGAGAAACCCAGTCTTTGTTGTCAAAAATTAACATTTTAGAAAAAGAAATTAAATAATTGAGGGAACATCTAGCATTAGGAAGGGCAGAGCCAAGAGCCCCAGGGCTGGATACTTTGGCAGAGGTCGTGGACAGGTCAATAAGGGGATAAATCCCAGGCACTTTGTGCAGAGAAGTTGGTGGAAGCCAGATTCAAAGTCTGTGTAGCAGACACTACCTCGAGGGGGATTCAAAGTAAAAACTGGGAAGCCATTACACCAGAACCTGTCGAGGACGTTACTGATACACAAGAACTAGCAACCGAAACATCACAATCCACAGGGAGTGATCAAGCAATGGATACACAGGAACCCTTGGCTGACACTTTTTTTTCACCAGGGACAATAGTGGAGGAGGAAATCAGCGAAGAGGAGGAAGAGAAAGATAATATCCATGAGACGATGGTCACTGCTGATGTTACACAAGAACTAGCAGTAGAGACTGAAGATGGTCTGAAGGAAAATGATGAACAGAAGCCTACGGATATTACTGTTGCCACACAAGAACCAGCAGTAAAAATGGAAGTTGGCCAGGAAAATAAAGAAACTATTATAAAACCCACTGACAAAGCAGCTGTTACACAAGAACTAGCAGCTGAGGTGGGACAGTTTCACCCTCAGGAGGATGCTACAACTTTAATTGATGATCCAAGTGTGGGAATACCTAGTCCGGTTGAAGGATGGCATTCCGAGAAATTGTTGATATTGGAAGAGCTGCAAAACTGGAAGAAGTTGGAACTCTCTCTACAGGAGGGAGTGATTCCACTCAAAACACACAAGAGAATGATGGATTCCCTGAGAGAAAAATGGTTAAAAGAAGAATGGGAAAGAGAAGAGGAGGCACAAAAGCATAAAGAAATTATGAAGAAAAATGATGAACAGTTGCATCAGCTGCATCCGGAGGTCTCTGACCTGATGTTTGATAAGGCCAAACTCCATGACCTTGCTCTAACCTGCTAGCATGCAGTCAGTCATCCCCGTCATACCCTATGTTCCTGTGGGAACGTTACTACTTATTCCAGTTAAGGGCAACTTGTGAGAATGGGTCCTATATGGGTTCTTTAATCCACACTTTCTTGGAAATTTTATGTTCCTGTGATTTTGATGATCAGAATTTGTTGTGTGAGTTGTTCTTGCAAAATATGATGTGCAAACATGTGAGCACGAGGATGGTGGCAAGTTTCATTTCTTTCATGGGACACTTGCAGTTGCGGGCATTCCTCTCATTTATGAGGAATCCGATTGAGTGACAACTAGCCAATAAAACAATAGAGACGAATGAGGAAAAGACAACAATGTGGGTCAGGGATGAACCAGGAATGGAAATCAGAGATCAATCAACCATTTATAGGAGAATCATGAGGATTTGCCTCAACTTTTTTGCAAACATGAGGAGCCAAGTGCTAGTCGGATGTCTCAAGTGCACTGAGGCCATTAGTGCAAAATTGCAGGAAGGAGACCCCTTTGAGTACAAGAACTTTTTGGGTGTTGTTACACGTGTACCGGAATATGCTCAGATTGTACTAACACTGGGGGCATTCTAGATTGGCCTCAGGTTCAAATTCCCTTTGATCTGATTGCCATTGGAGGAGTATCAACCCGATTATCGGTTATGTGATTATGAAGAGGAATCTTGGCCACATGAGTTAATGGCCAATCAAGGATTCAGAGCTCTGGGCAATGATACTGTTGGTGCCTACAATTTCACAGATTTCCATTGGGGACACAGTAGAAGGAACTGATATTTTGCATGGGGACATGCAGTTGCTTCAGTTGGGGGGAGATGTTGGGTGTGGTTTTTTACTATTTTATGCACATTCTTTCCCCTGTTATGACCTTTCTCTCCTCCAATCTTGTGCACTTATATGACCAAACTCTTTGTTTTCTTACCTTTTTAATCCATTTTACTGTCATGTTACTTTGTTGTATTTTACCGAAATACGAGGCTTTATTCCTTTTTGTGGCTAATTGTGAGAGCATTGAAGGATTATTTTGGGAAGTTCATCTTTTTTAGGTGTTGTCTCACGCAAATGAAGCTATGAAGCAGACAGGCAGCAAGGATTAACTACAGGAAAGGGTAAAATGGTTCGTTGTTACACCTGGAGTGTTGTTACAGACCACTGCTATATACTTGGTGTTGTTACAGGTTGTTGTTGTTACAGATTGTTGTTACACCTCGGACTCTATTACACCTCACTTGGATCCACCATCACATCAACAGTGTTGTCGTCAATTATACCACGTCATCCCGAACCACCATTTGCTCAATAATGTTGCACCGAAGCTGGAAATGTGGGTACTATTCCACATAACAGTTGTCAGCGATAGGATTGTTTATTTTTGAAGCAACAAGACTCAGGAATTTGCAACTAATGTATATTTATTTAGTAATAAGTTGTAACTTTTTTATTTTTTATCAGCATGACAATCGAGAGATTCTCATCACTAGTCTGCTTTCTAATTTTTGGGTTGTGATAATTATAAACGACTCTAATTATTATGTATTAGCAAACGGCATATAGAAGAGTATTGTTACTCTGTTTCTGTAATCCTGAACTTATTCAATATCAATTGGCACGATGATGTTTTTACTTTCCAACTGATTTGTTAATCACTTTTTGTGTTCTTCCTGCACCCTGCTGAGGAGGAAGGGCCCTCCTCTTTGGCAGGGATTGCAGTGATTATGTAGTGTACATTTCAATTTAGTTTATTGATTTATGGTTTCTCGTTGTTGCTGTACAAATCGTGGATTTCCTTCGATGTTGTTTCTATTTATCTTATGTTGTTACATAGAGTTAAACAACAAAGTAATTGTAACCAGACGGAATAGATGTTAGTTCTTGTGTGGCGTGCCTTTACTTCAATAGCTGTGAGTTGTGATTTAATTATGTAGACTGTTTTTGTATCTACATGCATGGTTTGATTCAACAATTTCGATCAGTGACATATTTTCCATATTTTCTGCACTTTCTTATGCTTGGCTGGAGTGTATCGGCAAAGACAGTGTGAACTCCATTGAAACAACAAGACCTACCCTGGGTTGAAAACTAATGTTGCAGTCTAAGTCAATTACGGCTGATTAAAATAACACTACAGGTTGATTGATTAGTTAACTACCAGATCTTTGAGTTAGACTATTGTCTCACTACACAACTGACCTTCAACTGACTCTATCAATAGTTAGAGGTCAGTTAATTGAGTACAACTGAAAATAATTGAACTAGATTGCTAAAATTTAGCAATCAACACATGCATGACTAAAATCCAAGCCTACTAACTCGAATTTACTGATCTAAATGAGTTTAAAGAGCCATGTCACACTAGCTAACTGCCTCCAAGGTGTCTTGTCAATGTGGAAATTCTATTTACTCAATTTGACTAAGGCTAAAGTCAAATTGAGCCTTACTTGCTACATTTTTCAACACTCCCTCTTAACAATAAAAGGGTTTTCCACCACCCCTATCCTACACCTATGGAATGTATTATAGCACTACCTCTCACTGTTGTTGTTTCTACTGCAACAACTACAACTGGGAAGCATTAAAAAAAAACATTGAATCAACGTTGCCTGCAACTGTCTACTAGTAAAATTGTGTTTTTGTTGACTCTGCTACTAAATCTCTTTCCCTACTGTCAACACTGCTTTGCACTCCTCAGTATTTGATTGACATTGATCCTCCTGCCACTGAATATTGTGGGCCCCTGTAACAAGGTAATGATCCATGAGGAAAGTATATTACAACTTCTCTCTTATGGATCCTGCCCCATTCTTTGCAAATCTGAGGTTAAGGCTCGACATCGCCCCACCTCACTCCTGGAGGTATAGTTGCATGCATGGCAAAATATGGTCTACTCATACTTCTACTACTATTGCTCTATTGTTTCTTCCACACTGTTGTTGCAACTACTACAATAATGAGTATGATATCCTTAGATCCTAAAGTATTAACTTCCATAGGGATTCTCCCTCTGAAACTAGACTCCCCCTGTGTCTCAATCTCCCTGTGTGAAATATTTATGCTCCTTAATCTGCCAATATCAATTATCACATCCCTTTTCTATGTCACTAAGCATTGGCTCATTGATCTGCCCACTATAAGCATCCTTCTATCTCCATTAAGAAGTATGCACATGGGGTCTTCTAGATCTGCTCTGAACTAGGGCTCCATCAACTCTACCTCTTGAAAACTCATTTGTTCAACAATGAACACTGTAAATTCAAAACACTAGTATCTAATGTGATTTTAGGGCTCTAATACCATGTAAAAATTTGGTAGAATTGCAACTACTCAAGAAATTTAATCTAAAATCAAGAGACACAATTCTACTCTACAGATCTGCGAAATGAAATTCACAATTTAGAACAACATGCATAGAAATACAATAAGAAAAACCACAAATACACAGTGATTTCTAAGGGAACCCAAGTGGGAAAACCCCCTCAAGCCTTTTTGCATTAATCAGTTGAATAGAGAAACTGTTACAATTGCGTGCTCTAGCTTTGAGCACCACCTGCAAAGGTAAAGTTGTTATCTCTATTGAATGAGAAATTCTGGACAACACTTAGCCACTTTATGCCTCCTCCAACTTCCTATTTCCTTGCACAAATTTGAGCTAATTCAAGCTCTTAAACAATAGGAAAGGTCCCTATTTCCTTGTGCAATTCCCAGGGATTGATCACATGCCTGCATGCAAAATTATGTACACTCCATTAGTATACAAATAATTTTACATTAGCCTTAGTTCCTCCACTCCAACTAAGGAAATCAAATTCCCTGCATGCATGAGATATTTTGGTTGATTAATCAGTGAACTAATAGATATTTGAGTTATATTGTTGTCTCACTAAACAATTGATCTTCAATTGACTCTATCAATAGTTAGAGGTCAGTTAATTGGGTACAACTGAAAATAACTGAACTAGATTGCTAAAATTTAGAAATCAACACATGCATGACTGAACTCCAAGCCTACTAACTCGAACTTAATGAGCTAATTGAGTGACAAGACCCATGTCACACTAGTAAACTGCCTCCAAGTTGTCCCGCTGAAGTGGGCAATCGATTTACTCAATTTGACTAAGGCTAAAGTCAAATTGAGTCTTTCTTGCTATATTTTTCAACAAATATGATATTACCAATATGTCAACCAAAGTGATGTTTATATGCATTTAAATATTTTCAAATAAATATATAACACACAATAATATTTCACTTTTATAGATCCAACTCAACAATTATCATTGGCCCAATTCCTTAAAATTCTATTAGTTTTTGAAATCCAACTCATCAACATGGATTTTTCTTATGAGACACATTTTGGTCCTCAAATTTACCCTAATGTGATTAACACTTCCAATCCCTCCACCTATACTAGAATTAAAATTTAGTGGTGTGCCTCTATTACTACTAATGTTACTCCCTCCACCTCTACTATAATTAAAAGTTACTATTGTGCCTCTACTACTACTAATGTTCCACCCTCCACTCGATTGTCCACTACACTATTCTTAATTTCACTACGAAGATATGCTTGTGAGCTATAACCAAAGAATAAATTAAGGTTTACCTTAGCATTCTCAAGATGTGCAAGGGGTGGTAATTTTTTTGGGTTGGCTTCACTGTCCTTGAGTCATACCATGTATGTCACTTGTTTGTCTTGTATTTCCACTATTGCTTAAATAACTAAAACACGCCAAGTGCCTCTCCTTCTTGTGGTTCAAGTATCATTCTTTTCTTAGTGATTTGATCTATAATATCCACAGAGAAAAAATCCTACCATACAATCCCCAATCCATCTGACTAAACATGTCTACTTGCTTATTTCACTTCATTCATTGACTCCTTTGACTCCCTAAACATAGCTTCTCCCTCCGTTCCACTCCTTAGACTATACCCCACAACCATTCCATGTTACTTTAACCATTGTTTAGTCTTCTCTCTCACTTTTGCAACTCAAGTTAGTTCATGTGTGTTTTCATCCTCCCTTCCCTATTTCATTTCCTTATTCACCACATTCTCTCTTTGACAAATTTCCTCCATCTTGTTTGGCCACCACTTCTTTGGAAATTCAAAGGGCATATACTCCTATATTAGGAACATCTTCACCCAAGTCGTGATCTCCTTAGTCAGTTTTTCATGGGCTCCCTTCTTGAACTAGTCTTCTATTCTTGAAAAGACTAGATCAACTCCACTACAAACTCAATGAAATATCCTTCTATAGCCATATTCACCTAAAATCCATCAATCCTTGCATCCTCATGATCAAGTCTATATAGCACAAGCAAGCTTTGTATATTCCATTGGATCTATCTTCTCCTTTTCCACACTAGTTTCTTTTTCTCTCCCAATATCTTTAGCCACTTGAATAATACAATGGTGAACTATACCAAAGTATTTCATAACTATTATGGTTATCATGCATACATCAGTATTGATGACCCTTAATTTATTCTTTCTCAAAATAGTCAATTTGTTGGAATCACTTGATCCAAAATGGATCTTGTATCAAACCTCTAAGTCTAAGTCTTCATATATATTAACTATTGAAAAACACCATCATAGAAGAAAAACACTAAGAATGGTGGAAAACAGAGCTAAGCATAATGTGAAGTCTCATTGCACAGGAGCCGTTGAATCGGATAGATCAACGGCCCAGATTAAATCAGGATATCGCATCGGGAGAGGCCAGCGGAGTATATCGGAGGCTTCCCTAAGGGAAATGTGACTGCGACCAGAAACTTAACATGGACCATTGATCGAGCGCGCAGATCAACGGCGAGGATTACAAATATTCCATCGTAGATTCCTAAAGGGAGGACTTAACACAGGTGGACCCGAAAGAGTTATGAATTAAACAGCGAAGGATTTGAGTTCTGTGGTAAACGGTATTTCAAGCGGGCTTCAAGCGGTAAGTGGTATTGGAAGGGCTTCACCCGATTCCATACACTAGCCAACATGTAGCGCGTCGCAAGAGAGAGAAAACTGCTTTTTCGGGCAGGTAATCTCTGTGCAAGTAGGCCACCCGAAATGGTTGTCAGCCGTTGGATTGGAGATCGTGGATCAACGGTGGAGATTGAGTGGACTACTTGATGTTTCGGGTTGGATGAGAACTGTCGAATTGAAGGTAGAGCAACGATGTGGAATACAAAGAGATTGTGACAACAATAGAAGGAGGACCCGAGAGGATTATAGGGCGGACTTTATATCATTTGAAGTCCAGCTTTAATGTTGCAGTCGGGTTTTTCATTGGTTTTCAGTGTATTCCGTGTATTCCTCTGTGTAAACGAAGAGTGTATTTTTGGGGATTTTTACCCGCGCCCAAAGAACCTTCTGTTTGTAAATAGCTGCCCTGTGCCTTAAGCATTTTACAATGATTTTTTAAACGCTCAGCAGGGAGATGAAGGGACAGCGGCCGAGAGCCAGAGAGCCTGAACAGGGAAATGAACAGACAAGTACCGATATGCTTAAAAAGCCATCCAATGGCAGAACAGAGACAGAGACAGATAGAGAGAGCAAGAGAACGTGGTTGCTCAGAGACAAAGGGGAGACAGAGAGTCAAAGAAAACACACAGCTACGAACAGTTCGTCAGAGGTACTAAGAGGGAGAGTCTGTGCAATATTTAGACTCGAGGTTTTCGATTGAAATCCCTGTGTAATATCAATGTTGTTGTGTTATGGCTCTGATTTAGCTCACACCTGTAAACTCTATTCTTGAAGACTTAATATAGAGGTCGACACTGAAAGCTAGACTAGGAGACGTAGCCAGGAAATCTGGTGAACTCCTTGATTATTTGTTGTGTTGATGTGTGTGTTTGTTATGTTTTCTGACTGTTAATTGTCTATATTATTTGCAATATTTTCGATCCGTTGCACTAATTAATATAGGCATTTTCCTGCACATGATTTTGTAATACCTTTTCTTCTTGATTTAGTATCCATTTCGAATCACCACTAATCCTTTATGTATCTTTGGATCAAATCATTAATCATGTTGCTAAAACGTAATACCCATGATGAAGGGTTTTGGAAACAGAATTATTTGTTGACTCAATTTCAAACTAGAGACTACATAGGTGTCCAACAAAAAGTAACTATTATAGTCTAAGCAATGGCATATTAAATCCCTAGGAATGGGAAGGTCACGCCCAAACCACTATGCCAAGATTAAAAGTTGTATAGGGGTTGTGCAACATGTTTTTCACAACTAACATTCAACTACATGTGCATAACTTCCTTACTCTATTGCACCATTGAAGTACATGTCTTTGCATCACTCTCATCTATTCACACAATGACCAACAAATCATCATAACTAGTACTCACATATATTCCAGTGTGAAACACAATAGATCAAATAGTGTCTATTCACAAGCTTAGTTAAGGAAAAACAATAAAACACATCATCACCATAACAAAGAAGATAATAAAAATGTTAAACGAGGGATGTATTCCATTGACGTTTATTATGATCCAATACATTTTCATACATCAAATAGGGCTATACCCATGCAAAACAATTTATGGAAATCATATTCATTCCCAGGCCAAAATCCCTTACAAAAACAGATGGGTATAGTAGCCACTATCTATCTTTCATAGGTCAATGGACTTAGTAATAGTAGTCTTTATAATATATATCCTTATGCCATATTACTGCTCAATCTGGCAGGGATCCTAGGAGGGGTTCCAAAGGGGTAACTACTAGACCAAGTGGCAACAATGGGACAAGGACCCATTATCACCTCAGTCAACGTCCCCTCCTCTTTATGGAATTTCACCGATGGGAGGAGTCTCGGTATAGATGAAATCAAAAGGAAGGATAGTTCAATGATAGAATTACATGTATAAATTTCTTGTAGATTCAAATTGCAGATTGTAATATGCTAAAAACATTGACTTGAATCTATTCTACTCATCAGCAAAAACAATAGATAATCAATGAAATCACGTAGCATATAAGAGAAATAATTCTCACAAACAACACAATGATTTTTTGGGGAAAGACAGCTAAAATCCCCTATTATCTGTATATAGAATTAATCAGAAAATATGAGAAGATTACAATGCTTTGCTCAAGCCTGAGAAACCTTTGTACTATCTTTATCTATCTCACTGTTTCCTAGACAAGCTCAAGCCAATACTTAGCCAATTATGTTGCCTGCCAAGCTCCTATTTCCTTGCACTATTACTTTGGGAATTAGCCCATATTTAATTGGAAAAACCCACAATTATGAATTGTGCAATCCTCATAGGCCTTCTTTTGATTTCATGCACCACCTCTACAATTCAAATGATTATACCACTGATAGTACATTGTCCCTGAACTCCAACCTCAACTGGGTATTTCTCTGATCTAACATGCATGAGTTAATTATGAGTGAATATTCAATTTACTGATCAGTGTTGGCACCCCACTAGTGCTAGTTACACCTCACTACAGTAAGTTACACCCACTACAGTAAGTTACACCCCATTGCTCTAATCTCCCACTAATTCTTCCATCAGTTGGAACTAGTTTAACTGAATTTAACTCAATTAGAATGAATTAAATAATTACAACTCAAATAAACTCAACTAGTGCTCCTAAGTGTAGAAAACACTCCTCATGACTCTAGTTAGACCCTCAACTCAAATTAACTGAGCTAACTAAGTCAAATTAACTTAGTTAGCTATTACAAGTTGTCATGAGATATGGAATTACAATTTAATTCCTAATTTAATTCAAGGACAAATTAAATTAGGATTTTTTCTTGTTGCATTTTCAACATTCCCTCTAAACAAGAATGGGATTATTTTCTACCCCAATCCTGCCTCTGTGAAACTCAAACTCTCATCTTGACAATGCCTTTGTCAAAATATCTGCATCCTGCTCCTCTATGGGAATGTACTCCAACAACATGATTCTCCTTGCACACAATCTCGTAGATGGTGAAACCAGATGTCGATATGCTTGGACCGATCATGAAAAACTGGATTCTTAGGGAGTTTGATACAACTTTGATTGTCACATTTAATCATTGTAGGATCCATCTGCTAACAAAATAACCCAACAAGGATCTTCCTCATCTAGATAACCTCACAAGTTGCTTGACCAGTAGCCATGTACTCTGTTTCTGCTGAACTAAGTGCAACTGATATCTGCTTCATGTTGTACCAAGAAACTGTTGTTGACCCAATACTGAAGATTCCCTCTGATGTGCTCTTCCTTTCAAATGGACTCCCTGCCCAATCTGCATCTCTGAAGCCTTGAAGCTTCACTCCCTCTGTCCATTTGTACCAAATACAAAACTGAGTGGTGCCTCTGAGGTATCTCAACACATGTTTAGTTGCCTTCCAATAAAGTTTGGTTGGCTTAAACATGGCTTGACTAAGTTGGTTAACTGCAAAACACATGTTAGGTCGTGTGTTCACCAAATACATAAGTGAACCCACACGCTATCTATAAATAGTAGCCTCCACTACTTCAACTGAAGTAGCTTCTTCCTTCCTCCAATTACTTGCTAGAGGAGTCTCCATGGCTTTGTTTCTCTCCATGTGGAACTTCTTCAATATCTCGTTGGCATACTTGACCTGAGAGACAACAGTTCCCCATATTCTTTCCATACTTCCATACCAAGAAAGTAATGCATGAGCCCCAAGTCCTTCATCTTGAATTCTCTTTCAAGATCCTCTTTGCAAGATTTTATCAGCTACTCATCATCTGTTAGAATCAAATCATTGACATATAATATTATAATCAATAATTTACCTTCAACCACAATATGGTAAAGGTTCGCATCTGCTTCACTTTTGGTGAAGCCCAACCCGATGAAATAGTTGTCAATCTTGGTGTACCAAGGTGCTTGTTTTAGTCCATACAACACTCACTTGAGTCTGCACACATGTGACTCTTTTGAAGGTTTCAAATCCTTCTGGTTGCTCAATATACACCTCTTCCTCAATCATACTATTGAGGAATGTTGTCTTCACATCCATATGATGTATCTTCCATCCCATATGCGCTGATAGTGCTAGAATAGATATGATTGAAGAGTACCTTGCTACTAGAGCAAAGGTCTCATCGTAATCAATTCCCTCCACCTGAGAGAATCCTCTGGCCACAAATCTGGCCTTGTGTTTCTCCACACTCCCATCTGTTGCTTCCTTTACCTTGTAAAGCCATCTGGAACTCACCACTTACTTGCCTGCTAGTCTTGGGACCACTTCCAAAACATTGTTTCTGATAATGGAGATATACTCCTCAACCATGGCATCAACCCATACTGGTTGCTACATTGCTTCCTCAAATGAGGATGGCTCAACCTCTACACTCTCGCTCATTAGAGCCATGTATCCAGTGCATCGATCTGGTGACCTCCTCTACCTACACTGTGATGTGGGTGCTCCCACATTATCTCTAGCATCATGCATCAATTTTTTAGCCTCTCTAGTGTGCTTCCTTCCATCTCTGGAGGTATCTACATGAGTGGGTGCTTCCACTCTCTGCACCTCTGCATGTGGTTACTCCACATCATCCTGAGGTTCCTCCTTTGGAGCTAAAAGATTCTCATCTGCATGTAACTGAAGCTCCCTCTCAAGGGAACATCTTATGATCTCCTTTCATCAAACTTCACACCTCTACGAACCACTATCATCATGTTGGATGGCAAGTACACCCGACAGTTGTGAGATGTATCAGTGTACCCCACAAATATGCTCAACTCAGTTGGCTCTAGCTTTTAATTTTCAGACTTGGTAACATGACAGTAGACTTATGAACCAAAGATCCTAAAGTGTGCCACATTTGGTTTCTCACCTGAAAAATATTCTTCTAGTGTACTCATCCCAAGAATTCGATGCAGCCTTGTGTTATACAAATAAAAATATGTGTTGCATGCTTCAACCCACAAGTACAACTATAGGCCTGATCATGTAACATCGTCTGTGCCGCTCCGAAAATACTTTTGTTCTTCCTTTCAACAACCCCATTCTGTTGTGGGTTAATGAGGTGTTATTAAATCTCGTCGAATGCCTTCTGATGCATATAAGTTCATTCGACACATATTCTCCATTGTTATCAATTCTGAGAGCTTTAACTTTCCTACAAGTATATTTCTCGACAAGTGCTTTAAATTCACAAAATCTAGTGAACATCTGATCTTTCTTCTGTATGAATAAAATCTAGCACTTGCGAGATAAATCATCAACAAATATTACATAATGCATGTTCTTGGTCATGGAGGCTGTCGAGAATGGTCCACACATTTGAGTGAACTTGATCAAGGATCGTTTGCGCTTGACTGTCTTTATCATGAAAGGAATATTTGGTGTACTTCCCTAGTGTACACCCTTTGCATGTGTCTCTCTGCTCTAGTGTACCCTTGGGAAGTCCTGTAGATATTTGTTGCATGATCTTCAAAGCTTCGTGGTGCAAGTGACCCCATCTTCTATTCCAGAACTCACCGATGTCTCAGCTCTGCACCTTCTCTGCTTTAGTGCCCAAAACAACACAATATTCTACATCCAATTTGTGGAGGTTCTTCACCCAAACCCTGATCCGCTTCAGCAGTCCTAAGGCTTTGTGACGAAGGAAATCCTTACCCTTGTTAAATATCACATTGTAGCCACGGTCCTCCAACATGGCAACTGAAACCAAATTCTTCTTCAAACCTAGAACATACATGAAAACTTTTAATGTGAGAGGAGTACCAGACTCCCTCTGAAAGGTAACAATATTAATGCCTGTCACGCTATACCTCCCATCATCTCCCATCTCGATGTGCATTTGGAGTTCCTTCTCCTCCAAGTCACTTAAGAACTCTTTGTTGCCTTCCATATGGAATGAGGCTCCACTATCCAGGTATCACACACTACCCATCACAGACGTCACCATGCAAGCGATGAGAGTGAATTCTAGCTCGAATTGTGAAGATAGAGCTTTGCTTGCCGCTCCTCCTTATGGCTTCTTTCCAGCCTTCTTTTGCAGACACTTTTTGGCATAGTATCCCAGCTCGTGACAGTCAAAACATTTAATCGTCGACAAGTCCTTCTTTCCGCCCTTACTGGAATCTGATTTGGAATGTGATGACTTCCCCTTCCCTTTCTTCGCCTTTCCAGCTAAGGCACAGTTCTCCTCATCATCTTACTTGGATGAGGATTGATCTCTGGTGCTCCACCGAATATCTTCTTGTACCAAGTCGAACCATAATCGCTCCCACTCTGGTAGCTTCTGCCTCCCATTAATTGAGTCCTAGTAACTATGTCAGCTCTTGGGAAGGCCTAGAAGTGCTAGGCTCACCATATCGTCTTCAGCAACAGTAACACTGATACTTCCAAGCTCATCTCGACATTGGGTGAACTTGGTCAAGTACTTCAATATTGAGTCACCCTTCTCCATCTTGATCTTTTTGAGCTTGTCCTTCAGTGCCAAATTCTTGTGGTCGCTACTATTTTGAAACAGGTATGCCAAGGCCTTCCACGTTGACAATGGAGTTTCCTTACCATGGAGTTTCGTGACAATATGATCTCGAACTCCTTCTAGGATAATCCTTCTCGCCTTTGCCACACACTTTCTCCCCTCTGCCAGATCATGAGCATCAGTTGGCTTAGGAATATCCTTGTCTATGAATTCCTTAAGCATGTTGTGTTCCAACACTACCTCCAACCTGTCCTTCCAAGAAATATAGTTTGAACTACCCTCAAGGGCATATTCGAGTCTCAAAACGTAGAACGACATCCTACTAGCTCTGGTGTATGATACTGCAAGTTCGACTTCTCCTGCAAAAGACAAACTCGTATTCTCCTCTTCTATAGTGATTTTAAATCTTATACCATGTAGAAGTTTCTTATAGATTCAAACTGCATATTGTGATATGCTAAAACAATTGACTTGAATCTACTCTACTCACCATCGAAAACAATAAATGATCGATGAAATCACAATGCGTATACAAGAGAGAATTCATTCACACATAACACAATGATTTTTTGGGGAAAGCCATAACTAAAAACTCCCGCTATTTGTATATTGCATCAATCATAAAATATGAGAAGATTACAACACTTTTCTCAAGCCCGAGCAACCTTTGCACTATCTCTATCTATCTCACTGCTTCCCAAATAAGCTCAAGCCAATACTTAACCAATTCTGTTCCCTGTCAAGCTCTTATTTCCTTGCGTTGTTCCCTTGGGAATTCGCCCATATTTAATTGGGAAATCCCACAATTATGAATTGTGCAATCCTCATAGGATTTCTTCTGATTTCATGCACCACCTATGCAATTTGGATGATTATACAACTGATAGTACATTGTCCCTAAAATCCAATCTCAACTGGGTCTTTCTCTAATCTGACATGCATGAGTTAATTATGATTGAATCTTCAGTTTACTGATCAGTACTGGTTACATCCCACTAGTGTTGATTACACCCCACTATAGTAAGTCACACCCCACTGATGTTCGCTACACCCCACTACTGCTAGTTACTCCCCACTATTCTGATCCCCTACTAATTCCTCCATCAATTGGAACTAGTTTAACTGAATTTAACTCAGTTAGATTGAATTATATAATTACAACTCAAAATAAACTCAGCTAGTGCTCCTAAATGTATGAGACACTCTACATGACTCTAGTTAGACCCTCAACTCGAATTAACTAAGCTAACTAAGTCAAATTAACTTAGTTACTATTACAAATTGTCATGAGATATGGAATTACAATTTAATTCCCTATTTAATTCAAGGACAAATTAAGTTAGGATTTTTTCTTGTTGCATTTTCAACAGTAATGTGATTCCTAAGGCCCATTCGCAAGAGAGACTCAAATAATAGGTTGGTTTGCTTTAGAAGCAAGGTGAGGGGCTCTGTAAGAAAGTCCCAAAGGAGGCTTCGACTTAGGGGTTAGAGGTATTCCTTAAAAAAAGGGTGTCCTAGACCTAAGGATCGTGGGAATAGAAGGACCTCCCTTTAAGGTCTCATGAGATGACAAGCATAGAAAATTTGGGACCACAAGAGAGACCTAGGGGGTCTAAGCAAGGCCTAGGGTTTCGAGATGGTCATTAATAGTATGACTAGTCCAAGCAAGGATAAGAGGAAGGGGTCAAGAGAGATTAACTTCCTTTGAGATTTCAAGCACAATAGACCCTTTGGAATGTCGCTAACCTAAGAAGACCTAGATCAAAATGGTTTTGAGACTGGAGCTTGATATTTATCTAAAACCAACAGTGGGATTGTCTTCAAAATTGGAGGTCAAGGAGAGGAGACACCAATGGGATCCTCCACCAGGTTCCATCTCAAATGAATGGTTATAGAGGAAAACATTTGATGCCTTAGCTAGGTCATCTAGGGTTAGGGCAGAAAAAAATTTGGAAAGGGGAAAATTGAAGGTGATCACCAAGGGTTCAGACCAGTGTCCAGCCAATTATGGAGAATGGAATCAAAGTGAAATTGATTTATGATTTTCTCTCTTGCAAGGAGTCCTCCTGCAACTTCGCATGCCTTAGAGATGCAACAACTAGGTTACAAGAGAAATGTATACTTCTTTAGACAAATTAATGAAGTTTCAAGGTGAAAGGTATTAACCCACTCCTATGAATAGTTCAATCTTTTTGCCAAGATGAGTAATATACACAATGAGCCACAATTATATGTGTTTTGAATTTCGCATCAATAATTAGGTCACAAACATAATCCAAGAATAGTGTTCCATACATTAGACATAAAACATGAAAAAAATTGCATAAGAAAGCAGTTACATGACAAAAATATTATATTCATCCATTTGGTTTTCTATAATGAAGCTCCAAGACAAGATAGCAATCTTCCAAACTTCAAATGCATCAATTAACTTCCAATTCATCCAACAATAGCAAGTCTAAGCTCTTTTCTCCAAAGAGATCTCAATCCCAGTAATGATGAGAGATCAAATGAACCTCTCTCATATTTATATGATCCTCCAAGGGATTCGAATGGCCTAATTATGCCTAATAATGCCCCTACAATAAAAATAATGTGCAAAATAACATCTTTTTGGTGACAATCCTACAAAATAACTCCACAATAAGAATAATTAGCCTCTCAAGAGGGTCGAAATGATAGATAAGTAGCTAAGAGGGTCGTTGGAAGGCCAAATGAAGTCTAACATGTGCCAAAATGAATAGAAGGGCTCCAAAAATAGTGATGAAGGGGATGGCTCCTTCAGCTCCGAGCAAATTACATGTGGTGCCCCTAAGTAGTTGTGGGGGCACAAAATCATCCTCATGGGTCTCTAACTAAATCGAACAAACATGCATCCCATCTGCAAGGGTTGGAAAAATGATGCAAGCCCTCTCTTTGTCTCTCATGGTGAGATACAACCCCATTTGGGCCCTAGATCAACTACCTAGTGTGTGGTGCAAGAGTGTAGTCGGTTGGGCAAGATGGTCCAAGTGCATCATCATCATCAAATAAGTGGGACACGAGCGAGCAATGGATGGTGCTGAAGGATCCCATGGCATGGCTATCTGCTCTCTACTATAGTGAATGTCCATGGCTCTCAACGCACACCCTATAAATATCAATATGACCCTCTAGAGGGTTTGGACTTCGTATTGGGAGACCAAACCCCAAGATGAAGACCCACCTATAATCCTGCATAAGATCCAATGTGTCTCCTCACCTTCCAATGCAAAAAATCATTAGTGTAATTGAGCAGATGAGCTTACAATTCATGGAACCAAGTGGGCACTTCATAGTGGCATGCCCTTCCATAATTTGATTTAATGTGTATAGGTGTCTCCAAGTTCAAGGAGGTTAATCAAAGACCCCATTAAGTGGTTTCAACCTCTAAGGCAGCGATAGGTCTATGGTACATCTTTCATATGGCTGGTGCCATGTGATATAATGTTGGAACAGTGTGGGGCATCAAAGTCAAGCTCCAAGCCACATGTCATGGTACAAGGGTAGCTATGATGAGGGAGGCCCACACTTGGGTGTATAGATGTAAGAGGTAGAAATCGTGGTACGTGAGCTATCATAGCCTTTGTTTTTCCACCTTTTTTCATATGCATTTTTCTTTTTATTGATTTTTTTATAACTGCTCAAGACTCCAGGGGATGAGAGCATGATGTGAATGATATAGCAGTGAATACCCCCTTTAAAGTTGGGAATTTCATCACCCACCAGGGCTTGGGACAATCATGGGTTCGTTAGTGATGCATGGGGCCAATATAGGGTCCCTATGAACCAAGGTGATGGCTATGATGATAGGGGTAGAGCTCATGGTGGCTTTTTCACACATGTTAAACTTGTATGTCCCGACCATCTTTTGCATTTTATGGTACATTTCCTGTTGAGAGTGGCCAAATTATGTTTTTTACTTTCTTTTTAGCTGCATCAACATCCAGGGCATCGTTCCAAGCCTGACCCAAAGTGTCGACAAGGGGAGGGGGAGGCTAACTCCTTGTGGACCCAATGGACAAATGTGGACCCAGATGGGAAATATGTGAAAAGGTTTATAACGAGCGGAGGGGAGTGATGTATGTTGTGTCGCAAAATGGGACCATGCAACCAAAATCGAGGTTTCCCATGTAGTATCACTCCTAAAGCTAGTAGCCAGCAAAGGAGTTCCCACAAGACTAAGATACAAGGTTAACCATCAAGTTGGACAAAGGGACAAGAGTACAAACCAAGCTTATTGTTTCCTCCAAATCCCCCCACTAATCCATGCCCAAAAGTGTCCATGATAAGTAAGCAAAGACACCCAACTACATAATGAAAGCCATACCTTCAAAGTTGGAAGACCCACCTTCAAACATACAATCATAACAGATGGGCGAGGGCACATAATGGCATACTCAAGGGACAGAGATGGTGGCATATCGAGCTATTTGGTCGCTACAAGGGGTTGATGGTTGTTGGCTGAAGACAATCTAGGAGAAAAATTTCTCCTATGGCTATCACCCACAAGTTGTGGGTAACATGCCCAAGGACAGGAAGGTACATTCAAAACTCTACAAACCCTTGTCTTTCTTTTAGTTTCATCTTGATGGACTCACAGTTGACTCACACTTAGTATCTAAATGTCCATATATAGATTGATATACATTGATTAGACAATCCATTTGATATTTTGTTTATAGAATATCAAAATTCATAATTTTATATAGTGAAATTACTTTCAAAATAGACGTGTCCTAATAAATAGGAGAGTGGGTGAGCCTGAAGTTCTGATGCATTATAAATTTTTGCGTTGAATACTTCAGCAACAGTGTAAACATCGTCTGGCAATCTGCATTTCGGAGTAAGGTAACACTGATGAATAACAGATCAGTCACTTCTTTTGCAGCTTTGCTTGACCTTAACGGTGTAAAGTGTCCTCGCTTTCAACTCTTACTGAATTCTCACTGTTTCCATTGGAAGCAAATCCAACTTCCTTGGCCTCTTGTAATATCTTAATAACAGGGAGCAACAAACAACACTCACAGAAGAAGCTGCCATTGCAGCCCCAGCAATCCATGGAGGAAGACGGAACCTCCAAAATGGAAACAATAATCCAGCAGCTATGGGGATACCAATTACATTATAACCTAAAGCCCACATGTAATTAAGTCTGATCCGGGTGAATGTGCTCCTTGAAAGGTCAATGGCAGTAATGACATCTTCCAAGTTGCTTCTCATCAGTACTATGTCAGCAGCTTCAATGGCTATATCTGTACCAGCACCAATTGCCATGCCCACGTCAGCAGCAACAAGGGCCGGTGAATCATTGATGCCATCGCCCACCATTGCCACTGTCATCCCAGACATCTGCAGAACCAAAAGCAAAAGGAAACAAGTTCTTTCAGTACAAGTTGAACAACAAAATGTTGAGAGCTCAAAAAATGTTTCTAACCTCTTTGGATAATCATACTAAAAATGCTCTTAATCAGGATAAAAATTCTTCAGGGAGGAATAAAAGTTTTAGCCAAGGCTTGTGGGGAAAGAAAACAAGGTAATGAAATGTTGCTTGAAATGATCTAGGTACCTGTAACTCTTTCACTTTCTCTGCTTTTCCATCGGGCAGTGTTTCAGCAATAACAGTTTCAATACCAACCTCCTTGGCAATGGCATTTGCAGTACCCCAATTGTCTCCTGTGACCATAATACTTCTGACTTTCATCAATTTCAAAATGGACACCACATCATGTGCCTCTGGCTTAACTGGATCTGATATTGCAATTATTCCAACTAACTCTCCATCGATGGACACCAATATTCCTGTTCGAGCCATCCCTTCAACCTCCTCCAAAATGTCATAAGCATCTCCAGAAATAATGATTCCAGAATCTAACATCAACTTGATGTTACCCACAAGAATATCCTTGTTGTGCACTCTAGCCCTAACACCATGGCCAGTAATAGACACAAAATCCTGTGCTTCAGGCAACCTGCTTGTCTCTAAACTTCCTTCTCTCAAAGTTTTGGCATACTCCACCACAGCCTTGGCCAAAGGATGCTCACTGTTTGCCTGGAGCACAAACCCGCTGTTAAGTTTAGTTAACGAGAAATATAAGGCCTACACTGATAACAGATACAAATATGATATGATGCAAATCAAAGGTATATCAAACAGTATTATGTTTGTAATTAGTTGGTTATAAAGGAATGCATCAATATGCACCTTACCAAACCTATTCTACTCTACAAGAACCAATCACAACAACGGCTTCTATGATACCGGCCACCCAAGAATCAACAGATCCCAATGTAAAGTTATAGAACAAGTAGGGTAATCAAAGATTAAAGATGCAGAATGTACCTCTGCTGCAGCAACAATTTCATAGAAGTCACGCAGGACCATGTTTTTTAAAAGCTTGATGTTCACAACAATAGGTTTCCCAACAGTTAGTGTCCCTGTCTTATCAAATATAATGCAGTTCACCTGTGGACAGCAAAATCTCTATTCATAAATGAACATTTTCTTTAAACAACCAGCATAACAAGATTTAGAGAAGTATTTCTCTAATTCTTGATAACTGCTTCAAGTTCAAAGTTCAAACCACAAAAAAAATAATAATAATAATCAGCTGCTAATATATCGCTTACTTTATGTGCACTCTCAAGTGCCCTTCCCCCTTTAATGAGAACACCTTGTGTGGCACCGACTCCAGTACCCACCATGACTGCAGTGGGTGTTGCAAGCCCCAAAGCACAGGGACAAGCTATAACCATGACAGATATGCCAAACTGAAGAGCAAGCTCAAACTCATCCATGGAAGAAGGAATCCAAGACTTCAGGTACAAACCAAACTTGCCTGCTACAAACCATGCTAGCCAGGTAGTAAAGGAGATCACAATAACCTACAAACCAGGGAATTGAGGTAACCATGATTGACTTCAAAAACAGAATTCCACGTGAGCAAGGTTCAGCCTGTGAATGCTTATTGCTGTTGAGCAATCATAAAACTGCCAAAGACTCATTTTTACTTAACTGTGGAATAAGACGTTTGAACTTTGAAATCTAATAATGCATGACAAATCAGGAAAACACTAATCAGAATTTTGCTAATTACCAATGGAACAAAGAATTTTGAAATTTTGTCTGCAAACTTCTGCACTGGCGCTTTAGCCATTTGTGCTGCTTCAACAAGCCGAACTATTTGTGAAAGAGCACTCTCTGAGCCAACATGTGTAGCTCTTATATGCAGTACTCCATTTTCATTTACCATGCCACCAATGACTTCATCGCCAATTCGCTTTGCAACAGGCCTGGCTTCACCTGTTACCATACTTTCATTGACATGGCTTTGTCCCCAAACAACCAAACCATCTGAAGAGACCTTCTCACCTGGTAAAATTTTTATTGTATCATTGCGTTGGATCAGCTGACTGCTAATTGTACGTTCAGATACAACATTTCCATGGGTATCAAGAGTCAATAAAGTGGCCGTATCTGGTGTCAAATCCATCAGCTTGGCAATAGCTTCTGAAGTTTTCCCTTTGGCCAGAACTTCCAAATATTTTCCAAGAAGAATAAAGGAAATAAGCATGGCACTAGTCTCAAAAAAATCAATACCCCTGAAAGTGTTATCAGTTGCAGCCCTCAACACTGTGTAGACTGAATAGAAATAAGCTGCATTTGTTCCCAACGCAATTAATACATCCATGTTCGCTGAGCCATGACGTAAAGCTTTATATGCACCAATATAAAAGCGCCATCCAATGATAAATTGTACAGGAGTTGATAGGATCCACCTTAAAAGTTCTCCAAGCTTTAGCATATTCACCAATTTTAAGTCTAAACCTCTTCTAATTCCCGGAGTATACATAAAAACCATGGCTAAGAGAAATACTGGTACAGTGAAAACTAAACTCCATAGGAAAGACTTATAGTACTGCTTAATCTCTTCACTTCTGTCAGGCCCTCCTCGTCCTCCAGGCTGAAATAAAGTTGCCTTGCAGCGTCCAGGATATGTCTCCTCAATCACATCGATGAATGTTCTAGGTCCAGTCAAATCTGGATTGTATGACACTGTTATTTTCTCTAGTTGCAGATCCACTTCTGTATCCTCCACTCCCAGCAATGCTTGCAGTGAATTCAGAATTACCCTAATTTCTCCACCAGAAAGGATGCTCTCCAGTTTAAGATCAACCTTATTCCTATCTCCCCCAGTACTAATCAACATAGCTTCAAAACCAGTGTCATCAATGGCATCAATCAACTGCTTGTAGTTAACTTGTTTAGGGTCATATCTGATTTCTGCTTCTTCAGTTGCCAAAGCGATTACAGCTTTCTTCACTCCTTGAACCTTTTCTAAGGCAGATTCCACGGTGCTTGAGCAAGAAGTGCACGTCATTCCTTTTATGCGAAGCCGACATACAGTTATTGCAGATCCCTCATCAACATCATCTTCTATTAAGGTGGCTTTAAAGCCTGCATCTTCAATTGCCTCCCTAATCGATTCCTCCTGCAGATGTGTAGGAAATGGTTTTGGCAGAATGAAAAGAATAGCGCAGTCATATAAAAAGGCACAAACAACAATGATTTGGCATGTAAAAGTTAATCTCAGAAACCCACCCTTGAATCAAAAGCATTAAATCATCATGGTGTCAAGCATGCACGTTGTACCTGCATTGAAATTTATTATTAATGTGTTTTAAGATGACAAAGTCTATAAATTTTGTGAATCTGTGGACATGAAGGATGCCCAATTGAGGACTTTGACAGATATTATGCATTTCCTCATGGAATGAAATAAGTCACAAGGGCCACAAATAGATTACATGCCTTGTCACACATAAAGTGTTGAAGGAAATACAAACAAACAGGTATTTATGGCTGCAAATCAAACTTATGGAGAGATAAAAATGAGAGGACAGAAAAGCTTCCTAGCGGCCACCTTTAGAGAGAGAAAGCATCTCCTACTATTAGGAGAAGAAATTGGAGGAGAAAAAAGGGGAAATCATTCCTCCACATAATCTTCAAAGCTTGGCAGTATGTAATTGATATGATCTCAGTCAAATAATGCAAATATTCAGACACAAGAATATAAAACCAAAGAGATCAAGCATATATACGTATATCTGTCACTCATTCGTGTTAGATATATATAGAGTACAAAATTGCTGGAGAACCAAGGCTGGGCTCTACCCCCTAATCATCCCTCAACCAGTCCCTAGCTAAATCATGAGCTTTATAAATGAAAGGAACTTTGAATATCCCAACCCCAATGAACAAGGAACTGTTTCATCTTCAAGGGATCAATAATGAATCGAAGCTCATAACCCAAGCTATATACGTAAAATAATTATGAAAAAAACACACGAGGGGCGGTAAAAATAAGCCGAGGAAAGGGATAACTCCGGTCCCACAATTGGTCCCTCTTCACATCATAACACTCAAGGATGTTATGAAATTCATAGGCCGATACAAGACAAGGGCATCGTCCATGAAGTAATCCCCTAATCATAACACCTTTCACCTATATTTTGAAAGGGTCGACCTAAGAATTGTTCCTCCCCTTAGAGTTGGAAGCACCTAATAGGGCCTTGTGATAAGTTGATAACCCTCCCATTCCTAAGTAAGCAAGGTAAATTGTTTACAAATCATAAGCTAGAAAGACATTTGAAGATGACGCTTGGGTAAAGTACTTTGAAACCTTTTTCATTGAATATGGCCCACTCTGATACTTTTATGGTTCTTGCACCCATGATGTTGATCTCACTTGATTTTGTGAGTGCGCTAGATCCTTTGCTCTTAGGTATAATTACCATCACTTGAGGGATTGCAGACGCTTCACCGGCACTCCTGAGAGGACATCCAACCTCACTTGATGATTGCACTAGACACTTTGATAGAGGACATTGGACACCTTTAGTGGAGCATTGACCTTGGGATGCTTGAGCACAGTTGATGATCCCCTCACCTTCGTCTAAGACCATGGATGTTGCCCTCCCAAGCTAGGATGTTTCCTTAAGATCATATGTGCCCCAAACTTGACAGGGCACCCCCAAGCTGGCACTACACCTACTTGATGGACATTGCCCTATTTTTTAGGATGTTTGATGATGATGATGACATGAAATCCCTCTGGAGAGGATGGTACATTGTTCTACATGATGATGCCATGCCATAGCACTATGACATCCCCTTTATGATGCTTGGATTGATGACATGGGCATATTTAAGGATGACAAGTTGGTTAGGGAACCTTATTTGATGATTGGATATCCTTTTGATAAGTAGATGTTACCTTTGATATGATCTGCATGTTGAAAATATTAGCGAGAAAAGGGTTCCTTGATTTGTGCTTTAATTATAGGAGCCAAAACGAGTTCCTTCTTGTGCATGACTCGAGTTCCTAAAATTAGGAGATTCCCTATAAATCAGGACAAGTTCTTATAATTTAGAAATTTGTCCCTAGAAATTAGGACGAGTTAGGTTGCAGTTAACTGATGTGCTGAAATTGAAGGTCGAGTTCTTGATTTTCTAGTGTGAGTTAATTGAGGAAAAACACAAGTGATTGAGTTTCAAGTGGTTGACTTGAAATAGGACGAGTTGCATGAGCAGTTAACTAATGCTAACTCAATCAATCACAAAAGCATTCTTTAATTAGAAAATCCACTAATTTTAGCCATCTAAATTGCTATAAAGAAGGAAAGAAGGCACAATTTGATTATTATCTTGTGAGCAAGAATTGGCAAGACAAGATAATAGAGCTCATGGGTTTGTGAGCAGGTTGCACAGGTTTGTGTGTGTGAGCTTGTGAGAGAAAGGTGCCAAGAGAAGCTTGTGCACAAATTGGTATAGGGCAGCAGAGATCAACAGTCTTGCAAGGGTTTAAGGCTTAGATCAACCAGGAAAGACAATCGTGTCTTTCAGATTGAAACAGTTGTAATTGTAAGAGATCAATTACTAAGGGTTTTCCCAATCGGGTTCTCTATAAAAATTATGTGTCTTGAATTGTCGATTGTATTTATTTATGTTCTTATTCTACTACATATTTGAAGTAGAGAAATTATGTGTTTTAGTGAAAAGAAATCAATTTTCAGATTGTTCACTATAGCGGATTAGAATTTCATGGATTTTCTACAATGCACCCCATGGAGTCATCCATTGCACTTTTGGTGGAGAGACACACCTTTTCGAGGATGACATCACCCTTGGGAAGGAATTCGGCTCACACGTATGGACTAATTGAGGCTTATTTTGTGTGTCTTAACATTGCTTTGCCTATCTTTGGGGGTCGGTTTATGACCTATCCAACTTGTAATCATAATCTAATATTACTTTGGGGCTTTTAAGCTAAAACTAAAAGAATTTGACTTGGCTGCCCTTGTATAAGCACGGAGAGGTGGAATTTCTTAGACTCATTGTCACACTTGAAGATCAATTCACACTAGCTTGTCTAATTTCTCTTGTGCATTATGGAGCACTAGTTGAGGAAAATTCTTGTGGAGGATATTTTATTGGATGGTTTTGTCTCTTGGACGTTATTGTTTTTTTTTTTGTGAATAAGATATAATATATTACTAAAAGAACCGAGAAATTACAATGTATGGGTTGTGTGGGGGAGAGAGCCCGACACAAGGACCAACAGAGTAGCCTGATTTGGCCTTAGTTTTTTCCTTTTTACATTGCAGCCATGGCAAAAAAGGATTTTGTGGCCTATGGTAGATACAGTGGAGAATTTTCAAAAACCAAACCATAACCCTTTTTACAACATACTCAAAAAAGAGAGTATATATTATAGCCGTAGCAGAGCATCCTAGGCCTGAGGTTTTTATTTCCGAGACTGAGAAGTCCACAACAGTCAGGCCTCCGCAGAGGGAAAGAGACAAAAAATAGTTTGCAGAAGTCATTCTTGGTTGGTGGTAACCAGATCTTCGTCCAAGCTGATGGGAGTCTCCTGAGTACTCCCCTCCTGCTGCGCAGTAGTGTTCAGACGACTGGTGGAGGCACCTGCGGGCTCTTTCTTGATGCTTGGTGAGCCTTCAACTGCAGAATGGACCTTCGCCATCGATTTCTTCCCGAGTTATGAAACGACAGTGGTGGACGGCTTCGACATAGATTACAAACTTCTCAAACAGACTGTCAATCTTTGTTTCAAGTGCCTTGGTGCACTCCTCCTGCTCCTGCATTGCAAGCCCCATGATTGTTTTCATCTGCCACCATGTTTCTATGGTTCGCACATAAAGGTTCTCACGCACTCTGGTGAGGGCAGGATCAAGGATCCAAGCGAAGTCCGCGTCAACTTCCTCAGTCGTGACCTCTCTGGGAAGAACATTTGCTTGGACTTCCAAATTGGCGATGCGTTCTTGAGTTTCCGAATTAACAATCGCCGCATAGTTCAAAGTTGCACGCTTCGCGGAGGTCTCCACGCAAGTAGTGGGGGCGAACCCAGTGACTGCCATCAAGAGGCTGCGCGACTGCGCCCACCCCCTAACTGGAGCCAAGGATGGAGTTACGCTTCGAGGCCATGGGAAAAATAGAGGGGTTGGGGAGCGAGAGGAACCAGAGAGCGGAGGACGAGCAGGGAGGAGTGAGAGCAGAGAGGAAGAAGGGTGAGGGGGAAATAAATAGAAGCCAGGAGATGAAGGGAGGCAAGGAGCGAAGAAGAGGAGCGGGAAGGGGAAGTGTGCAAAGAACAGATGTGAGGAAGTGGAAGAAGAGCCATGCAGAGAGGAGGTGACAGGAAGGCGGCGACTGCACAAGGGAGAAGGGAGGTGGCAGTAAAGGCCATCTCATTTGGCATGCCGAGGATTGGTCTAGACGTGTGCGCCACAGTATTATCCTTCCTTCGGTACTTAGACTCGACCTTGAAAAGATGAAGGGCATGCGAACAGTTATTGTTTGGTAGGTTGGTTATCTTTGTCATTGATGGTTACACAGTGCTAATGGAGGTCACTGTCCTCTAGGTCATTCCATGATCTAGAATTCAACCAAAGGGTCCTCGTTGTACCCTCATTTGCGAGTCTGTCGGCGAGCTTATTGTCGTTCCTTCTGATGGCGTGAAAATGGAGGCATGCCATGTTGTCTACTTTGTGTTTGATCTGCTGTATAGTTTTGTTTAAGCACCAGTTTTCGGAGACTTTTTCCATTTTTATGAGAGATTCTTCAGCGTAATCACATAAAATTTCACTTGTCGACGCGTTTCGAACCAACTAGTGTGGCTCATCGTCAGGACAAGTTGAAGAAACAGATCCAGCTTAGCATGTTAAATAGTCTGAGCAGAGTCTCCAACGGGATAAATTTGATTAACAGCTAATTTTTGACTTTAGGACCAAGGTCAAATTTTTATTTATTAATTTAATATTATTATTATTATTATTATTCTTATTATTATTATTATTGTTATTTTATAATGGAAATTAGTTAAATTAGGTAAAAAAATAAATAAAATAATTTTAATGGTTAGTTTAAAAAGGTAATTTAATTTAAATTATATTATTATATTATTTATATATATATATATATATATATATATGTTTTAATTAAAAATTATAATATTAGGTTTTTAGGATTAATAAAAATATTGGAACGACCTAACTTAAAATATATATATATATATATATATTATATATATATATATATATATATATATATATATATATATTAATTAATATATTATATTTTTTTATTATTATTATTATTATTATTTATTATTATAATAATGGAAATTAGTTAAATTAGGTAAAAATAAATAAAATAATTAATGGTTAGTTTAAAAGGTAATTTAATTTAAATTATTTATTAATTATTATTAATATCATAAATATATATATGTTCTAATTAAAATTTATAATATTAGGTTGTTTAGGATTAATAAAAATATTGGACCGGACCTAACTTCTAAAAAAAAAAAAGTACATAAACAATATAAAATAAAATAATAATAATATATAATATATAGATTAGTTAAAAAAATAAATAAATAAATAATATATTTATATATATAAATAAATAAAATAAAATAATAATATATACAAAAATAACGAGAAATTACTAATATTAATAATAATAATAAGTTAATTAATTTAAAAATAATAATAATAATAATAATTTTTAATCCCTTTCGCCCGATCGGGCTGGATGAGCTGTCAAGGAGCGTAATTATGAAAGGGCGGCGCATGCATCAGATCACAATCGTCGAAGATCAAGGTATAATTGCCATAGGCAAGTGGAGAGGTTGGCAGGCTAATGGAGCAGGTGGTCTGATCACTGGACGGGACGGAAGGACGGCGAGAGGAACAATTCATCATGCTACGGGCCTCGGGCTTATCTGCAAACATAACTTCGGTAATGATACCGATGATCAGATGCGATTAAAGAACGAAGGAAGGCGACGGGATAAATGCTGCGAGGAGCGCAAGAAACCTGTAGGCAGATACCCTGAGCGTCGGTGTAGTCTGGAAGTTATCGTAAGGAAAGCGGGAGGAGATAATTGCAGAGGAAGGAGGAATATGGAGGCGGAAGGTAGTGGGAGCGTGAGAAGATGGATGCGCAGCGGGGGTCCTGAAGACCAGAGCAAGCTCGCAGCAGATAAGAAGGGCAAGCGAAAAGTGGAGGCTGAAGTGAAACCGAATATACAGGTTTTAGAGATATCAGAAGAGGAGAGCGAGGAGCAGAAGGGAAACCAGGAAGAGGATGCATGGAAAGATCGATGGAAAAGGTTACCAGCTGAGGATAGTGAGGACGCAGACGAAGGCACAGGTCGTTTCGCAGGCAGGGGCAGGGGAGGACCACGCGGCAGGGGCAGAGGAGGAAGAGGCCGAAGGGGCCGAGGTGGTCGCTGGAGAAAGGATCTGGCGGAGAGAAGAGGACGGAGGGGGCGTCAATGTAGCCCAAGCCTGGAGGAGGAAGCTGAGCCTGCTGCGGGAGATGGTAACCGGCGGACAAGGCAAACTATTGGAGACAGAGTCAGACTTGCTGAGCAGGAGTATAGGGAGAAATCTAACCCCAAGATCAAGAGAATTATGGAGCATTGGGAAGAAGAAGCCATCCAGGCTCAATCTGAAGAAGAGATGGAAGATTGGATTGCTATTATGCCTGACCCTGGTCATACCAGAGGAAGAATGACCCTCTACAAGCAGTCCCTTCACTTGTACTGGGTCATGAAAAGGCTCATGGCAGAAGCTTTAGAACAGGTAGCCATGGAGATGGCTGAGATGGTTCAGAGTCTCCCAAATGTGAAAAAAGAATTGAAGGACATAGTCATAACCATGCTTCTGCAAGAAAAAAGACTGGAGGATCTGCAGCAACAGCTCGTGGCAAGTGGAGTGCTGGTGAAGAAGGAAAAAGTTCAGCAAGCTGAGCCTGAAAAGCAGTGATCAAAGGCATGTTTTGCTGTTTTGGGATCTATCTCGTTTTTTGATTTACTGTAGGCATGAACTCTTTTGTTGTTTTTATATATAGGAAGCAGTATATAGGCAATAATATAGAAATAGAAACAGAAACAGGACATGAAGTATGGTATGAACAGTTGGAAACTTTCTATTTTTGGTTTGATGTGAAAAACTTTGGGTGGTCAAGATATCCGGTTTCCCTTCGGGGCGGGGTGAGACCACCCTGATGCTGTAAATATTCTTTTATGTTAATAGAAAAGGACCTACCCAGCTTACAAAAAAAAAAAAAAAAAATTAATCCCTTTAACTAGGAAGAGAGGGCAGGGATCCAGCAACTGCTTATCTTCCATCTGTCTTCTCTATTGAGATTGTTCGGTCTCTTCTCAATCTCAAGGGCTTCCCTAAATTTTCGGTGATGGAACTGTGAAACCCTAGCGATAACACTCGCCTCCTCTATGCAAACATGATGCTTGGTACTCTCAGCATGCTCAGCTAAAGCGGAAGACTTGGTCCTCCTATGCTTAAGGTCAGTTGCATGCTCACTAATCCTTTGATTAATGGAGCGACCAGTCTCTCCAATATAGGGGGTCCCACAGGAACAAGGAATAATATAAACCCCTTTCATGTCCTTAGGGTCGATAGGATCCTTTACAGACCTAAGGGATTTGCGAATGGTGTGGAGGGGTCTAAAGGTCGAGGGGACATTATGCCTCTTAAGAATCCTGGCAATCTTATCAGTGGTCCCCTGAACATACAGAAGATGGACACCTGGGACCCGCTCTTTCGGTTCTCTTTTAGCTGATGAATTCTTGGCGGCTTTGAGGAAGGCTTTCTGTCCCAGGAACTTGCTATAACCATTCTCAACAAAAACATTAAGGAGGTGGGATTTCTCTTTCTCAAAGATTTTTTCATCAGAGATCCTAAGGGCCCGAGTAGCTAGGGTGTTGAGAACACCCAACTTCTGAGCCGAGAAATGGTGGGAATTGGCATGAAGATACTGCTTCGTATGTGTTTTCTTTCGAAACACTTGGTGGGAGAGGGAACGATCACTATTCTTAGAAATAAGAATATCTAGGAACGGGAGGCACCCATTGACTTCTTGTTCTTTAGTGAACTTAATGGCTGACGATTGACAGTTGAGATGATCGAAGAAGAGATCCAGTTCATCTTGGCCATGAGACCAGATGACATTAGTGTCATCTACAAATCTCTTCCAAAGCTTCGGTAGGAGGCGTGCCGAGCTTAGGGCCTTGGATTCAAAATCCTCCATAAAAAGATTAGCTACGACAGGGGAAAGGGGGGAGCCCATGGCAACACCACAGGTTTGCTCAAAGAACTCTCCTTCAAAACTAAAGAAGGTGGAGGTGAGGCAGAGCTCCACTAATTGAGCCGTCTCAGGATCAGTGAGGCGGTTGATCATCTCCATGGCCTCATTTATAGGGATGCAGGTGTATAGGGACACAACATCAAAACTAACAAGGATGTCTTCGGGGTCAAGCTTAATGCCCTTGAGCTCATTAATAAAGGACGCAGAGTCTTTGACGAAGGACTCCGTACGACCAACTAAGGGCTTAAGTTTGAAGGCAAGGAACTTAGCAAGAAGATAGGTAGGCCCACCAATGGTGTTGACAATGGGCCTAAGGGGAGCTCCTTCTTTGTGGATCTTAGGAAGCCCATAGATCCTAGGAGTTAAGGGATTGCTCTCAATGAGCTTATGGTGCAAGTCACACACAGATTTACAGGATTTAATGGCAAGCGCCACATTCCTAGAAATCTTCTTTAAAGGGTTCTTGGGAAGCTTCTTATAGCTTCCACTGTTATGAAGATGATCCAACATCTTACTGCGGTAATCAGCTTTGTTGAGAATGACAGTCGTCCCACCCTTGTTGGCTTTCAGAACAACGATATCATTGTTTTGGTTTAAGGATCTAAGAGCTACCATTTCCTCCTTGCTAAGGTTGCTTTTAGGGGGCTTTGCCTTCCTCAAGATTACTGCACAATCCTGCTTGATAGTATTTTTAATATTATCAGGTAAACCTTTAATCCTGAACTCTATGTCACACCAGTTGGTTCGAAACGCGTCAACAAATGAAATTTTATGTGATTTACGTTGAAGAATCTCTCATAAATTTGATATGGATCACAGAAGCCTAAATTCTACGACTTTTTCCATGTCGATGCCCGGCTATAGTTTTTTGCCTATCTGTGTGGCCAGCGTGGAGTCCCCTTCCACGATCAAAGGATTGAGCTTTAGTTTGTGCGCAATGGTAATAACATTTTCAAAGCATGAAGTTCAGCGGCATTGTTTATTGATGAACCTATGTTACCCTCATATATCCATATTATTTCGCCTTTTGTTTTCCTGACGACCCCTCCAAAACCGGCTTGGTCCGGATTACCTTTAGCTGCGCCATCGTAGTTGAGCTTACAGGTACCCAGCTCCGGCGGCCTCCATATATCTTTTAGTTTGTCATTCATGGAGAGGGAGGTGACTTCGAGAACCTTGATTTGGAGGAGGCCCAACATTGAGAGAATTCTCGCTTCGAAGTTGGTGGGAGTGGCTTTGGAAGTCTGAGTGGGTAGAGAAGCCACAGTCTCCCGAATTGCACTTTTGACCTTCGATAATATGATTTTCTCCTTGGTGGAGATGCCATGAAAAATTCTTGCATTGCGCTCCTTCCATTGTGTCCAGCGGACCAGACTAGGAATTAAGTTCCATGCTCAATTAAGCAAAGGATGTGAGGAGAAGGATAATCTCTAGTTCGCGATGGTGTTCTATATGGAGGAGGGATCCCGATCCGGGTTGTTGAAGACCAGTAATATCCAAATCCCAAAGTTTGGACGCGTATGAGCATCCATTCAGAAGATGATTGGGGGTTTCTTCCTCTTACTGGCAGAGATGGCATCTGGAGGCACCGATGAAGCCTTTTCTCCTTAGATTGTTCCACGTTAAGATCTTCTTGTGCATAACTAACCACAGAAAAATAGATATTTTAGGCCAATGTTTCCTATCCCAGATGGAATTCCATTTCGGGTCTGGTTGAAGTTGATCAAGCTTGGCAATATATCTGTAGGCTTCTTTTAAATTGAAGAGTCCTGCTGAATTTTTGCCCCATTTGATTTTATCCTCGGCGGAGTCAAGGAGGATTTGTCTTTTTTGAAGTTCTGATGAGAGATCAAACCAGGCTTGAGGATTAATAAGGGGAGCCCAGTCCTCTTGATTCAACCAGATTCTCCATCTATCCTCAATCTCACTTAGTTTCCAATACTGGCTAACTCTAGTCCTCCCTCGGTTTTGCATGTCGATCTTGATTTGTTGGTATTGATCTTGGTCAAGTTCCAACCTTTGTTGCCAAGCGTCCTCCCAGAAAAGAGCCTTGTTTCCGTTTCCAATCTCCTAGAAACTATGTTTTTGAATGATATCCTTGTTCTCCCACGTTTGATTCCAGATAATTGATCCTTTGATGCTTCCATTTAGCCTGATAATTTGCTCCTGCGAGAGGGAACGGGTGTACTTAGCTTTCTAAAGGATTCCCCAAGGGGATTTGGGTTTTGCAATCCATCTCCATAAGGTTTTGTCTCCTAGGGCCTTCCCCAAGAGGTATGTATCTCTAAGACCAAGCCACCGTCTTTTTTGGGCTTGCAAATTTTTTCCCATGCAACCAGAGCCCATTTCTGCTTAACCTCTGCACCTCTCCAAAAGAAATTCCTCTGCAGATTTCTGATTTTATTTGAGATCACTTTAGGGGGCAGCCAGAGCCAAGTACAAGTAGAGCGGGATGGCTTGTAAGATAGATTTAACAAGGACAAGACGACCTGCCAGATTGAGGGATCTGAAGGTCCAATTGGCAATTCTTTTCTCCGGCTTATTGATCAGGTCTTCCCAAGTAGCCCGAGAGAGTGCCCTGTCTGTCAGGGGGACCCCAAGGTAGTTGGAGGGAGGGTGCTGATGGGGAAGTCAAGGAGTTTGGCAATGTTCCAGCGGATTGGCAACGGGGTGTTAAAGAAGAACAAGTTGGATTTTTCAGGGTTGATAGTGGTGCCACAGGCCACAGAGAAATCGAACATAATGGTCTTAAAAGAGGAAGCTTCTCTGATAGTCGGGAGCCCCATAAGCAAGGTGTCATCCACGAATTGCTAGTGCATGGAGGGGGGAGGAGAGACATGAGGCTGGAGGCCTAAGAGCTTTTTAGCATGCAAAGCAGCAGTAATTGAGCGGCTTAGCCCTTCAGCCATGATGACAAAGAGGAAGGGAGAGATAGGATCCCCTTGCCTGATACCCCTAGAAGGATTGAAGGGTGGCGAAGGGGAACCATTCACGAGGATGGAGAAAAATTCTCCTGACACCATTGCCATGATCCATTTGATGTTGTCTTTGTGGAACCCAAACGCATCCAATATTTGCCTCATGTAATCCCAGCTAATCTTGTCAAAGGCGTTGGACATGTCTAATTGAATCATCATACCAGGTTTCTTTAGGGTTTTGAGAGAGTGGATGAGCTCATGAGAAAGGATGATACTATCCATAATTTGCCTACCTTCCATGTAGCCGGATTGGTGGTGGGAGATAAGGAGAGGGAGGATGGATTTTAACCGATTGGCGAGGACTTCGGAGATAATTTTGTAGATGACATTGCAGAGGGCTATGGGCCTGAATTTGTCCAGGGAGTCAGCAGATTTTCCCTTGGGAATCAAGGTTAGGAAAGTGGAGTTTAGGGCTTTTAGGACAGACTTCTGAATGCGGATTCTTCCATAAGGGCATGGACTTCCAATTTGAGGATGGGCCAGCAAGCTTTGTAAAAATCAATGGTGAAACTGTTCATACCTGGGGCTTTGCCATTTGGCATTCCCATGACCACATCTTCAACTTCCTGGAGGGACACTTTTCTTAGGAGCATTTTGTTATGGTCTTCAATGAGGATTTTGAGGATGTGGATGGTGATCTTTTTTAATATCATGATCCTGGTCATTCCTTGGCTCTTTAAGAAGAGAGCTGAAGTAATGAGTGAGCTCTACTTCCAACTCCTCTTGAGAGTAAGTGAGATGACCCTCTCAGTTCTTCAGAGCCAGAATTCTGTTGTTTCTCATGTGCTGTATCATTGATTTATGGAAAAACGCGATGTTGTTTTCCCCACATTTTAGCCAATTGATTCTAGATTTTTGTTGCCACAACTTCTCTTCCTGGATGGCTCTTTCCTTCCAGCTTTGTTGTAATCTTTGTTCCTCTTGCTTGCTGCTCTCCGTGAGCCCTTCTTCAATTATGTTTGGTTGGAGAAGTTCCAATTTGTGCTCCAAATTATTTATTTATTTATGTTTTTTTTTTTGCGTGATGATGTTGCCGAATGATTCTTTGTTCCATTTTTTTATTTCCTCTTTGATATGTTTTAGCTTTTGTTGGAACATACACATTTTATTGCCAAATCTGGTGGGAGGGTTGGTCCACCATTGTTTCATTTTATCCATGAAGTCCGAGTGATCCAACCAGAAGGCTTCGAATCTAAAAGGCTTATTTTTAGGACCACTGGAAATTTGAATCTTGAGAGAGATAGGCCAATGATCTGAGCCTACTTGCGGGAAGATTTGCGCCTCTGTTTCCCATGAGGTAAGATAAGTTGCCTCTGATAAAAGGAAGTGGTCTAAACGGGAGGCAATTTGACGGTCTCCTCTTCTATTATTCCAAGTAAAAATGCCATTGTTGATGGGTATATCGATGAGGTTGAGGTTTTCTATGGTTGTACGAAAAGCCTCTGAATCCTTATTGAGCTTCCAGATACCACCTCTCTTCTCAGCCATATTAGTTATCATATTAAAATCGCCTGCTATGATTTTGAAAGGGAGGTGAATGGGGTCAAGAAGGTTGGAGATGCATTGGAGCATATTTATTATGTTTATCACCTTGTGCAAGGCGTAGACATTTGTTATGCAGAGACTCTCATTGGTGCCAATAATTCTCAGGACCACTGTTATGGAATGATGAGTAGCCAAAGAGGATATGAGATCGAACTTGGAGTTTTTCCATAAGGTCATTATTCCTTCCGCCGAACCTATGGCCGAGTTGGCTAAGAAGCTGTAAGGCTTGAAACAGGAGTTGAGAAGGAGAGGAGGGTGAATTGACTCAAGTTTGGTTTCTTGCATTAGAAGGATATCAGATTATCAGACAAGATTCTGTTTTTCAAGATTCGTTTCTTCCCAAGACTGTTCAGTCCTCTAATATTCCAAGAAATGCAATTCACTGACATGGAAAAGGAGTTTAGGACCAGAGCTTTTACCTTCCCTTCGTTGATTAGCTTGGCTCCCAGTTCTTGGAGGAGCTAACTAGTAGTCTTGCAGCCTATTTTCCGGCTTGGGCCTTTGAGGTTGAGTCCTCCTACTGGAATGTTTTCTAAGATGCCCTTTGATGCCGTGCTATCTTGTGTGGGGTGGAAATCTTTGAGTTTTAAATCTTCTCGGAGGAGGTAAGCACCCTCAATTTTTTGTAGTTGGTGTTCTGATATGTCATTTATTCCATTTAATTTCCATTCCTCTACAATGGTTGCTAAGTCTACCCCCTCCAAAGCTTCTTCTATGGCGCTTTCCTCTAATGTTTCCTATGACCCTATTTGCTCCATTTTTGTGTCCTCTTGTGAGTGCTCCTTCCCGCTATTAGTGTAGAATGTGTCCTTATCATCGTATTCTATGTCTGCTTGGTTCAGTCCCTCTTCTCCTGCTTCATCTCCTGTTGGGTAGTTGGGGTCCATTTGCTCCTGAGTGATGTTCAATGCATCGAACTGGTTCTGACTTGCCTCTTTGTATTGATTCTTCTTGGGGATAGCCTTTTTCATGTTGTTCTTGTTCCTGGAGATGACTTTAGTGTGTCCTTCACTGTCTTTTTTTTGTTTTCCTGCTCAAGAGATTGAGGGGCTTTGTTTAGAGGACAATCTCGGAAGATTAATTTTATTGCTTCTGGAAAGGCTCTAGAGACATCTATGTATACGCAGATACGGACATAGGAAACGTAGTGACTATTTCTGGTACCTTCAGACATTTTGATAAACTCCCCCAACTGGTCTCCTACACCTTTTAAGACCGAAGGAGCCCAGTAATCAGTAGGTAAGGAGTAGAGACGAACCCAGACTGGGACTCTTGTGAAATCCTCCTTTTTCGGTGTGAAGTTGTCCTTCCAAACTCTCATGTATAATCCGGCTAAGTTATAGAAATAGGGACCTCCTTCAAATATTCTATCTCTGTCTTCTAAGAGGTCAAAGATGACTGTGAAGAATCCTTTGGATCCTAGTTGAAGTCTTATCTCCCCCTTGGGTGTCCATTTGCTTTGTATCCACCAATTGAGGGCTCTTTCAATTGGCCAGATGCCCATAAATTTGCATATTACTACATGTTCTTGCATGTATTCTCTGTAGACTGTTACTCCTGGGTCTTGGATTTCCAGTTCCGTGATTTTCTTGGCTATGGGGTTGCAGTTATTCTTAGTCTTTTTCCTCTGTTCTTGCGTCTGCTCCTAAGTTTTTGTAGAATTTGTGTCTGCGAGGGAGGGTGTGTCCGAGGCATTTCCATTTGCTGTGCGAGTATCTTTGTTTTTCCCTTTCTCTATTTCTCTATTCCTCTGAGTCGATTCTTTTTGCTAAGAGTGTCTTGTTTCATCTTTATCCGAGTGTCCTCCCAGAGAGCTTAAGGCCGAGCTAGAGGAAAACTTTGTGAAAAATGAATCTTGGTCTGGAGGCCGACCAGTGACCATGTCCTTGAAAGAGTTGGCACCAAGGTTCAAATGCGGTTCCACCATGACAGTCGGGGCACAGAAAGGCCCAGACCAAACGCGCCAGGGGAGGCCGCGAAGAGCTCCGACACAGGGATTAGGTTACGAGCGCCAAAATAGCTTCAAAAGATTCTGACAAGTATATCTCTTGGGACATTATTGTTGATACTTTGATAATATGCCATATTTTAATGTAAGTTATCTTCTTTTATCTTGTACTTATTGATGAATTATGGTTTAATGAATTTTTTGTCAAAGTTTTGATGATGTTTTATGGCTTTAAAATCTCCTTGAATAATATTTTCATCAAGTTTCTCTTGAGGAACTTAGGTTTAGCTTCCTCCCTTTAATTTCCAAAGAAAATAGAAGGACGAAAGTGTTTAAGGCTGTGAGGAATACAAGTTTGTCTTCCTCATTTTCCTTGAAATCGCTTCCATCAATTTTCTTCCCTAGATTTTTAGCCTAAGGATCCCTTAGCCCTTGATTAAGAAAGGCATTAGCCTATATATTGTGCCAATTCCATAAATAAATAAAATAAAACCTTAAATTTCTATGTTTTATGTTTTCTAGGGTAAATTAGGGTTAGGTTACAACCAAATTGTCATTTTTCAGCATTATTTGCCTTGGATTTTATTGCCCTAGGGTTATACTTTGCATGCATTCATTTAGAAAAGTAAAAGTATCATTTTACATGCATCAACCATAAATTTTGGTTGATGTCTAGGGTTTATATTATTGTTATATGTGTTTTCATCCATTGAAAATTGTTGTAATTTATTCTCTTGTTTACTCATTGATCATCCCTAATTTTACACTTGTTTATCATAGATTTTGGGGTTGTTTTCATATTGCCATTATAAAATATTTGCATGTTGTAAATTGTTCATTGAAACCCTAGTTTATAACAGCAAAGTGTAGTTTCTAGATTGCATGTGCTTGGGAACCTATTTGAGACTCTATTGGTCATACTAAGCCCTCTACATTTAGCCATAGGGACCTTTGAACTTGCTCTCTTGAAATTATACCTTAAATCAACTGAAACGCTAATCATTTTATACTTGTCCTCGATGAATCTTGTTGTAGAATCCTTAGGGGCATTTAGCTTAAGTCTATTTGGGTTACTTGATCCCAAGATCTACTCGGAAAGCCTCCCTTGTGGGGATTGTATCCAACCACAAAAAAGAGGGGATTAGCCTGAGGTGATAGTGGTAAATCTCCCACTATTGCTCTCAATCTAGATTGCTTGGTGAGGCTTTACACTAGGGTACTATATTTTACAGTAATAGTCCAATAACTCTTGAAATATGGCCATCATATCTTGTATCATTTTGGCCAAAAAATCCTTTTGTCGTTCTCATTAGATTACTAGTTGTTCATTTTATTGTCGTTGATGGATAGTAAGGACCTCTACGATGAGCTAGATCTAACACTACGATAGAATCTAGGTTGAGCAATGCATGAATCTTAAGAATCAATGGAGTCCCTTAAAGAATTGCAAGGAGTGATAATGTAGGGCCAAATGATAGTCTTATGTTGTTATGAAACGAAAAATAATGATATGCATATTATAATCATGGAAAGGCCCCATGTGAAATAAAACAAGTGATCAAGTGTATTGCAAATTTAACGGCGAAACTGAGCGTAATCAAGAGTGAATGATCATGCATGCAAACAACGAATGCAAGATTCAGAAAACAGGAAAACATGCATGCGTGTGAAATGGGTCGCCGTAACGACAACCATCGGTGCAAAAACAATGTCATGCATGCGACAGTAGTGAGATGCAAACGAAAACTGAAACAATGCTTGTACAGGCTAACATGCATGCAAATGACAACAAGCGTTCATAGAAATCAAGCAGACAACACTCACACAAGCCAAAACACAAAAAGCAACAGAAATGTTGCAAAAGACATGTAAAGCGGACTTACCTGGAAATAGTTGAGATGAACATGCCAACGACGCCTAGATGTGTTGTGGGATGTCAGAGCTCCAAGATCAATGTGAAGAATGAGCTCTGCAGCATCGAATAAATAAGTTTGAGACTCATGATGCGCATGCCACAAATCTAGGAAAAAGCAACACTTGGAGGGCAGTTTCTAAAACGATCCTTGCATGTAACCTCCGACTGCTAAAAATGGATCCCTAAAATCTAGGGATGCTTTTTGCATGTTGTTTTTTGCTATTTCAGAAAAAGCATCCCATGCATGGGGTCCTGGAGGGAACTGGTCAACCTGAAGGCACATGCAACAGTCTGCAAGCCTAGGAGAGGGATTTGCGCAGTTTCTGGGTTGAGCTGGGTTGGTTGTCCCTGAGGGATTACGCAATTTCTGGGGTCAACAAGTGACTGTCTCCTAGAATTGCGCAATTTCTGGGCTGAGGCCCAATGCAAGGCCAGATTGTGCAGTTTTCTGTGGGAAGCATGTCTGATTGTTCTACACAATTTTGGAGCCCAGTAGGCTGCCCAACAAATTTGCACAATTTTTGGAGGGAAGGTTGGTTCTCCTCCAGAATTGCGCAATTTTCTAGGGGAGCTGCTCAGCCAGCAGATAATCTAAGTCCGAAAAGGCAGCCTATGAAGGGAGTGAAGCAAACTGACATGCACAGGCTGGCAAGCCACTGAAAATCAACTAAAGCCTATGTACTTGACAATGCAAGACATGCTGCTAAAGATGATTGGTAGGGAGGCTCCAAAACGAAGCTAAGGCAAAATTTTGGAGGGTGGTTGTAGCTGCTACAACAAGACCTTTGAACCTGCTCTCTTGAAATTATACCTTAAATCAACCGAAACCCTAATCATTGTATACTTGTCCTAGGTGCATCTTGTTGTAGAATCCTTAAAAGCATTTAGCTTAAGTCTATTTGGGTTACTTGATCCCTAAGATCTGCTAGGAAAGCCTCTCTTGTGGGAATTGTATCCAACCACAAAAAAGAGGGGATTAGCTTGAGGTGATAGTGGTAACTCTCCCACCGTTGCTCTCAATCTAGATTGCTTAGTGAGGCTTTGCACTAGGGTACTATATTTTACAGTAATAATTCAATAACTCTTGAAATATAGCCATCATATCTTGTATCATTTTGGCCAAAACATCCTTTTGTCGTTTTCATTAGATTACCAGTTGTTCATTTTATTGTCGTTGATGGATAGTAAGGACCTCTACGATGAGCTAATCTAACGCTACAATAGAATCTAGGTTGAGCAATGCATGAATCTTAAGAATCAATTGAGTCTCTTAAAGAATTGCAAGGAGTGATAATGTAGGGCCAAATGATAGTCTTATGTTGTTATGAAACAAAAAATAATGATATGCATATTACAATCATGGAAAGGCTCCATGTGAAATAATACAAGTGATCAAGTGTATTGCAAATTTTAGAAATGAATCCAAAGGTCGAATTAGCAACTATGTATATTGTTCAAAAAAGCATGGTGTCCATGGGTTTTAGCACCAAAACATCATGGCTTTTGTGCCAAAAATCAAAGGTGCAAGCATAAACTTACCAGCCTATAATTAGCAAACAAAACCCAAGACTGAATTTATGAAACTTGCAGAAGTTTTTGTGGAAATAAAATACAAACACTAGTTTTTGTTGGAGCAAGGTTTTTATTATTAGACACTAGGTTTTTACTTGTTGAAATGGATAAGAAAAGAAGCATCTTGCCAAGGAGGCTTGTTAGCGTTGATGCTAGCTTCTGGAAAAACTTTGGTAGAGCTAGTGTTTTCTTGGATTTCCCTAGCTGGGGTTTTGGAAAGCTAGAGGATTCTACTGGCCTTCGGATAAGGTTATATTATGCACATGAACTTCATCTTTGTACATATATATGAAGCTTTCAGTTGTCCAAAGTTGTCTATATTGAAAATTTGATTTTTAAACATCAAATTCTTTATGCCTTGGTAATTTCCAGCACTAGTATGTCTTGCTGATTTGACATAAATTAAGGCTGAAATTTTTAAGTGATTTAACATTAATCTTGAAGAAGATAAGGAAGATTTACTGCTGTAATTACAGTTGTCATGAAGTGAATTTAAGATCTGTATTTTGCATGATAAAATTACCCCTAGAGGGATGAAACTTATCAGCACACTTTGGTATATTTTCACTTGGATTGCCTTGTTGATTGGGGTTGTTAAGAGGTGAAATATTTCTGTTGTTGCTGCTGTCATATTTATATTTCATAATAGCAACAAGGCTGAAATTCATAGGGTTAAGATCTAGGAAACCTCAAGGAAAGAGGTGAAATTTTCTGAGTTGCATTAATTGCCCTAAACACAGAAATTTCTACATGGAATAAGAGCTTTTGTGGTTGAGATCACTCTAAATGTAAGAGGGAGATAGTACTTTAGCCGTGGTGTGCCTAGGAGAGGTGCTTGACCTTGTCAAGGTTGCCGGATGTGAAACCCTAGGTTGTTGGATGGGTTGTTACCTCTACCAGAAGTTTGGTATTTCTAGATAGATGAGTTGACCTGTGCATTCTTCTGTCTTTGTTATTGTGATAGATCTAATCCAGTTGTCATGATCTTGTATGGAGATGTGATTATCTCTATAGGGTGCCTTGAACAACTCACGATGTGATGTTTGGAGATTTTAACCCATGATGTTAAATTGAGGTATGTTGGAGTTTGGCAAGTTGCTTATGATCCTAGATTGTGTTCCTTCAGATTCATAGGGGGTCAGCGTTCTTTAGAGTTTTGAGATGTTGTGATAGCATCCTATGATGGATGGGTGATAATAACTTTTAAGGAGACAATGGTTGATTTTGAGACTACAATAGCTACAAATTTGTAGCAGACTCGATAAGAGTTGGTGAAAACACTTTCCTCATAAAGGAGTATCAGCTTTTCAGGTTACCCCGAAAGTGTTTATGCCAAGGACACTTTTCCGTTGAGATAGCCAAGTCGAGGATGGGGAACTTGTTCTTTGTCTAAGGAAGAGGCAGGCAACTGTGGTGCTCATGACTTTGACTTCAAAATTCATTATATTCTCAAACCAGATGCCTGCTTCGTGGAATGGCCTACTGCCAGAATAATGTGAACAAGCCGAGGCCGGAGCCAAGATGAAGGTGGACCTCCAGAGGAACCCAAATCATTATATACAGGCCAACCCCATAACACATCAGCCCCGTACACTAATAAACAACTACATTATCAAAAATAAAATGGCCCCAAATGAAACCAATTTGCCCTGGTCAAATAATTTGAGTGAGATGCAGGGGAGACGCAAGGTAGGGACCTTGGCTAAAACCTTATAGGAATAATTGAGAAGAGTAATTGGCCGCCAACTCGTAGTCAACTTAGTGTTCCCCTCTTTCAAGATGAATTGATGAAACCTTTGTTGATAAGAGATTTGATGGATGTTTTTGGACAACTTTCCACGCCCTGACCAGGTCAGACCCAACACAATGCCATGTGGCTTTGAAAATTCAGACGGGAAACTACCATCAGTGCTACTATCAACTCTGGAGAGAATCAAACCCTAGAAGATTTGTCATCGTCCATCACCATTAGCGCTTCCGTCAGCTCTGGGAGGTCAAATCGTGGTCGCAAATTCTGCTGTTCAGGGAAACTTTCCAAGAAATAAGATCAATGAACATTGCACATTCGTCCGTGCATCAGACATGCATGAGACTGGAAAACATTACGACAACGCGAAACAAATTCCACCCAATTGCGTCCTGATTGATAACCCTGCCTCATTCTGTCTTGAGAACGCCAGTTTTCTCAAACTCTTCCTTGATAGCAAACGATTTAAAGGAGGTTTTTGTGGGCTTATCTTCAGTCATAAGGCAATGAAGCCGGGACCTAATTTGAGCACTTCAAGCCTGTCGAATCTCATCAAACTTCCAAAAATGGTCTGCAACTCACGATTTAAGACTGAAGGGTAACATCATAGGGAGTGCAATGGCTTAAATTCAAGGTAAAGTAGAGTATATACATTTTTGAAAGGTTTAGATAGATTTTAGTAGTCAATTGTTGGGTTTTAGCCGATTCTTGTCTCACAAAAAATACAGTGCCATATACCCTGAATGCTTGTCAGTATCATACATCAATTTGATATATATATATATAACCTTGAAGATTATGGAAAGTCTCCTCAATGCAAGTGATTTTTTATAGCAGTTCATCTAAGCCATTAAAAAAAAACACATATACAAATGCCTTGAATTGGGATAGTTTCTTTTGTAGATGATTTGGGATAGTGACAGGTCCGTTTGTTGTCTACTGTGAAATTGGGTCCCAAAAAAAATAAACTGAGTGTTTTGGGATAGTTTCCTTTGATAGATGACTTGAGATAGTTGACAGGCATGTTTGTTGTCAACTGTGAAATTGGGTCCCAAAAAAACTGTCAGTTCATTTTTTTTGTTTATTTGTGCCTTTTACAAACAGACGACCAAGTCTGCTTTGTGAGCCTCTCAAATTGAACACCTACCAACAAATTCAAACAGGAAAACAAGAAAAATAAGAAGAGAAAGCTTACATCGACAAAGGAAGGATGGTGGACAACTTGGGCCTTGTTGTGAAGAACATCGACGGTGGCATCCTCAATACCTTCGAGGCGCTTGACAGCCTTTTCGATGGAGGCAGCGCATGCAGAGCACTGCATGCCAGAGACCTTAAAGAGGGCCTTCGGATCTCCAGCAGCTGCCTTGACGAGTCCCCGGGAGATTCCATGGGGTACCTAGGCATCGATGGATAATGAGGAGGCGGAACCAGAACCACAACTGATTCCTCTCCATTCTCCCTATGCTTCAGCTTCCACAGGCATGTCAAAGGAAAGAACCTGCTCCCCATTCTCGCGTTTTCTGCAACAGGATATCGAATTCAAGCCTTCAATTATAGGGAACCCAAGTCCGATATCAACAGAAATATGCTGAAAATAGTGACGAGGAGGACCGAAGAGGAGCAATCGGCCATCATCATCGGCCTGAAGGTTACCTGATTATGGCAAATTACATATATCGACGCAATCTGGCAGCGGCTTTAACAATGTGCTTTACGTTCAAAATATGTGTCTAAACCTGGTGTTTTTTCGCATTTTGCGAGTTGAAATTCAAATACTGACATACATCTATATTTAAGCGCGTGGAAGCGGATTGCGTGCGTCGCGACGTCGCGACGTTGGGTCACCCTCTCTCGTCCTGACATTGATTTATGAACGGCTTACTTGCCAAAAATATGGACGACTCACCTACTAAATTTACCAAGGAAGACCGCGATGGTAAGGGTTTTTCGTCATACACGTGGCAGATACTCCGAAGACATAGACAATTATCTATCCTTATAGTATAGGCTCCACGTTTTACACGTGGCAAGTGCTTTGTGTATGTTAGAGTTACGTTGTTTGAATTTAGTCCGTGTATCTAATATGTTTTAGGTTTGTTTAGTTAATTTTAACATGTAATTTTCTATTTATATGAGAAATGCTATAATTAAAAATTAATTTATTTTCAATAAGATTGGAAGAAAGAAAGAAAGAAATTATTTTAATGTCTACGAGGCTAAAGATAGCTTATGGGACAGATTGCTTCTTCATCTGCTTGATGTATTCTGTCATTTTTCTGTGAAGTTTCACAATAAATGCTCTCAACTTCTCAACAAACCCCTCACTAAATAGATTATCCCAAGAGCTCGATGCCAGCATATTTGCATAACTTTCCCTGTTGTCTTTGAAGGCCTCACATTCTAAAATGAAATGTTTTTTTGTTTTCACTTTTCCGGAAGAACAAAAAATGCATACCCTTTCCTCCCACACTTTCTTTGGCCTTTTCCAGTGCCCTGTTTCACAACGGAGTTGATGAGAATTAGTCATTAATTGAGCAATAAGAATTTTGGCTCTCCAAGAGATATTGGCCTCTATGTATGCTTTTGGTTGATCATTATGAGTAGGATTAAACACTTCAATATAGTAATTTTTCTTCTTCCTAGCTCCTTATCCCAAGTACCTTTGTGGAACTTTTCCATAACAAAAGCTTTTATCCCTTTGTTGTTTATGGGACACGCGTTCAAGCAAATACCCCTTTACTAAACCATTTGTTATTTTGCTGCATCCAAGCTTTTTTGCTCTTGCACAATCTATCATTAAAAACAACCTTAGGCCATCTACCATCTTCCATTTGCTCAATTTTTTTTAAATACCTTATGACTCACACCATAGCGATTGCTTCAATAGGAGCAGTCCTTGTTTCACTTAACAAGATATCATAAGGAACTGCACTTTTCATCTTAAATTTGTTTGTAATCAAACACTTTTGAATTTTCTCAATTTGTCTCCACTGCACGTCGGAGGTACTGCTAGCCCACAGTTCACAACCATAAAGAATCACCGGAATCACTAGAAGCCCAAAAAGAGTTTGAGTGGTCTTCCAATCCCATAACTCTGCCTCTCTACACCTATTTTGAAAAGCATAAAATGCTTTCCAACCCCCCAAAGTTCTTTTCTTTCTACAACCATTCCAGCTTAGATATTTGTTGAAGTCAATCCCGAGGTATTTGTAATCCGCAACTTCTTCCAGAGTGTTGCCTTCAAAGTAGAACTGATGCTGGTTATGTTTTCTTTTCTTAGAGAATACCACTACTTTCGTTTCGCTGATATTGACTTGCATCCCCACACTTCTACAAAAATGTTCAAGGGATTGTAAGTGCTCTTACAAACCAAGAGCCGATTTAGCAATCAGAATAAGGTCATCTGCATACAAAAGAAGTCTTATAACAAATTTGCACAAATAGATACCATCACCCTTTGCGAATTTAACCACTCCTCAAGCTTGTCAATATATAAACCAAAAAGGGTAGGAGACAGTGGGCAACCTTGCTTAACCCCAATATCGCTTCTAAAACTTTCAAAAATGCCTGCTGAAGTTCTAATTTTAACTTTCACGTCTTCATAGAACCTATGCATAGCTACTCTCAAATGTTTAGGAACCCCAAGTTCCTCCATTCTCTGCCAAAGTTTATCCCTAGGAACCGAGTCAAACGCTTTTCTAAAATCAACAAAGCAACAAAAGGCTTCTTCCTTTTTCTCCCAAACTTTTTCAATGATGTGCCTTAAAGTTATGCAATGATCTACTGTGGAATGTTTAGGTCTAAAACCTGCTTGCCCTTTAGCACACTTATCTTTTTCTTCTGCCCACTTGCTAATTTTGTTTTCTAGCATGTTTCCAAATAGCTTTGCAAACAAAGGGTTCATCATGATGGTCCTATAATTGGAGGGATTATTGACGTCACCGCTCTTGAAAAGAGGTATTGCCAGACTAGTTGACCAATCTGTGGGGAGCCTTGTTGTATGATGTTGTTGAAGATTTTTGTAATGTGAGGTGCAAGAATCTTTGAGCCCCACTTTAAATATTCTGCTTGGAGTTCAGCTAAGTCTTTAGCTTTTCCAACGCCCAACTTCTTGATACCCATCTCTACCTCTTGTACCGTGAAGAATGTTGGACACATAATCCTCAATGGGTTAGTGTGGAAGCCGAATGGACAAAAGGAGTCCAAGAGACGTTGGGATGTGAAACCCAACGGTCACATATTGTACTATAAATGTAAATCATTTGTTAATAAAAATCGTACTCTCATGATTTATCTTTCATATTGTTCTTGCTACCCATGTGTGTTTAACATGGTATCAGAGCGGGCGATTGCTGGTCTTGCTCCAATTTGAGCCACTTGTTTTGTGGTCTCTATATATATGTCAATTCTACCCATTACCTGAAACGCTCCATTAATTCATTGTCTGCCAGAAATCTACTGCCTCTTCTACCTGACCTCTGGCACTGTATACACTACACCTGACTCTGACTATTTTAAGACTCTCTTCTGCGTTACCTGACCTCTGTCTGCCATTACCTATTTTAAGACTCTCTTCTGCGTTACCTGACCTCTGTCTGCCATTCCCTGCGCTCTCTGTCCATAAACGCTCCATTTAAAAGCGCTGCTCCATACAAAGCCTGCTCCGTACAATACGCTGCCATTACCTGCCTGTCAGTTGTCTGACCTTTTCTGTCAAACCTGATATCCTGTGTAAAGACACTGCTTTTGGCTCCCATATGCTGCTACGTTTCTCTGCGCTCAAATCATCTCTATCTTTGCTCCTAAAATTATAGTGGTTTGATACTCTGTAATATTCTATAACGCACTATCCTACCTGCGCCTGTGTGACCTGCACTCCTGGAATTCTAACAGTCTTTATGGAAATAACTGTTACAATTCCAGCTAACAATCGAATGTGAATCGATCGCATACACTTCTCCACAGGCTCCATACTTCTCCTGAAAAGATCCATGTTGAGTTCCTCGAAGCGAGTTCAAGTCATTATGGGGTAAAAAATCAATTCCTTCATATAGAGAATCAATCTCAATCGTTGTCTGTGTAGTAGAAGACAGCATTTTTTTTGCCCTCTCACATGTTGTTCTCAGCCTACGAAGAGCTCTGGCATTCCCGCTGATGTTTTTCTTGTGCTTTCTTTTGAATTCTTGCACAAAGTGATAGTCGAACCCCTGACCAAGACAACATCATCTAATTGGCTCTTGTCCATCTCAGCACCCCCCCTTAATCCAACCTGTGATGGTTTAAGGATGACCAACAACTCTGGAATGCTTAGGGGGAGGGTCAACTTGGGAACCTACTCATAGAGTTGTCTTGCATAATCAAACCATTTAGACGTTGTAATATTATTTCCAATTTGTATCTTTTTCGGTTGGAGCTCCTTCCAAAATAATTTGGGATTATTTTTCCCAAGGAAGATTAGTTCTTCCCTCCTTGAAACCATGAAATCGACCTTTTTCTTGCTTAATAACTGCTTGTACGATTTGAGATTTATGTTATCCTTGTTTGACTCCACATTCTCCTTGCCTTTTTGCATTCCTCGTCAAACCAAGCATTAACCGGAAAGAAATTTGTTTCAGAGTTCTCAATTTTTGTTCTTTTGCACTTTGCAAGTGCGCATTGAATTAAATGTGTTAATTCCTGACTATGAAGGTTGTGAATGGTAATTCTCTCATTCTCAAAGAACCTCTCTAGCGTCATTTTGAAAGCATTACAATTTTATGGCGTCAAAAGAAGTCTGCCTTGTGGGAGATTTTGTTGGACATGCTAATTTTTTACTCTAATTGTTTTTTTCCAATCCAAGAGAAACATAAATAAATTGGCTTGTGATCCGATTTCAAATCCCACAGCTGATCTCCAACTAAAACTTCTTCCATTTTCACACACAAACCATGCGAGCAAATTACATAATCTACCACACTTGCTCCATTGTAAGTATTGCAAGTGAAATTACTAGACTTTTCCCATCTAGTCAAGCCATTACAAATGACTATATCAAAGGCCCCACATAGAGTAAGCAATTGTTCACCAAAGAGATTGCAGAGCTTGTCCTCTGAAATTCTTTCCCACTGATGATTACTTTCTTCTCTAAGCCAAATAGGGTCACAATCATCTTTACAACAAAGAATGCTAGCTTGCTCACTTGCAGTCCTAGCATTGAAATCACCCACTATAAGGACTTCACCTAGCTCTGAATATGTTGCAATATCCATTTTTAAAGCTGCAAATGGATCTTTGTGGTCAAACCTCTTACCTTTGTAGATTTTTAAAACCTGTGGCGCAAAATAGCATGTTGCAATTCTGATGTGGTTTCCATTTTTTGATATTTTAAACCAAATGAATTGCTTATTTGAGTCTTCTTTTTCTAACTGAATAAGACGACCTTCTTTCTCCCTTACTAAAACCATGATACCCCCGTGCCCTTTGCCATTCCCTGCTGCCTTGTTCCACACTACGATCTTCCAGTATCCTTCAAACAAAGGTGTTTTGCACCTTTCATGCTCATGTGTTTCTATGAGGCAAATTATGTCTCTATTTTCCGCAATAGGCCCTAACCTAGGTCCTTGTCTCCATGGGTAACCTCTGCAGTTCCAACAAACTAATGTTAAGGAAACCTGGGTATGACTTGATTGCTATTTATTTTGACATGCAAGACTCGCATTTGAGTCTTTGTCCCTGTTTTCCCATACGAACCTTGCTTTCTGATTTCATGTCGAAGAGTTTGTTGCCTCTTCTTTATTACCATCTTGCTACTCTGTTCTGGAAGGAGGTCCAAATTGCGTTATCACAGGTTTGCCTTTATAAATCCATGCTCTCTTTCCTTCATCTCTTGCTGCCCTAACCTTTAAAATTTCCTCCCTTCTTTCCTCCTGTTGTTTTACAGTTAAATCTTGTTCTAGGAAAAAACAAGAACCCCTCGAGAGATGTTTCTTGCTTAAAATAATATATTTATCACGCAAGCTAGGCAAAATGACTTTCATGGGTCTAGCTCTCTCCCTGTTAAACTTACCCACCCTCCATGCTTGACATATTTGTCCTTGCCATAGCAACTTGTCTTTCAAGAAGTCTCTTGCAAGGTCAAGAGTACATTCATTTTTCCCATAGTATTTCACCCCTTTAATAATTATGTTTGCTGCCCTATTTTGTCTTTCCTTGCCTTCACTAACTTACATGTTGTCAACCTGAATATTTGTTTCTCCTTCCTTATTAGTAGAATTGCTAATAACTTGAGCTCAAGTTTTGGAAACTTTGTTGGAATCTCCTTTCGTTTCTTCTCTTGCGTTCTCTTCATGGTTGTTTATTTGGGCAATCATTTTCCCTTTATCCTGGGATGATTTCACATTCACCACCTCTGTATTTTCCATCACAGATTTCTTTATGTTTTGCACATCCGCCTTCATGCGTTTCCATTCTATCTTCCCTATCAAGAGAGCTTCCTGTAGCAATGCCACTTGTTCTTTGAAAATTTTATTGCTTTCTACTAACGCATTGTTCTCAGTCGTTATTATATGAATTTTATGATCTCTTTCTTGCCATTTAGCTTCTAAAACCTCCAACCTTTGTTTTGCATTTAACAATTCTTTCACATAGAGATCAGATGACCAGGTGAGAGGTGTGGGTGTGGGAATATATAAGACAAAATCATCAATGACTTTTCCTTTGGACTTCTTGTTGCCACGTGCTTGTGGAGGAGACTCGTTTGAGTGATTTTTGCGAAGGGCTCGATTACTTTTCTTTTGAGACCATGTTTTCCTTACTTACTCCCATTTTAGACGGGCTATTCTTCATTTTAAAATGCCCCGATATTGTTTGGCATTGACCCAAACCCACTTCCTAGCTTTGGCGAATGAGGCAATTTTCACTTGTCCTAAATCATTTGTCTCCACATGTTCTGAAATTTCTGGTTCCTTTGTCATGTTTGAATGCATTTGTTGTTGCTTGCTCGTTGCTCGATACTTCTATTGCATAAAAACTCCCTGCTATCACACTACTCACTGCTCACTGTTCACTGCTCGCTGCTCGCTGCTCTCACTGCTGCCCACACTGCTCACACTGCTCTGCTCTGTTCATACTGCTGACCACACTGCTCACACTGCTCAATGGTTGGACAAAAACCTCCAGCCAATTCAAACCCAGCTGCTCAATAATTCTTCCATTGTTTTCTTAGAATTTTTTATGGTTTAGCGATGTCCTTTGCACTGTGGACTTATTGAGAAGATTTCCACTCAGATGAAAGCACTACAGCTTTGCCTCTGCCAAATCAAAACCCTATAGCTCTGCCGACATAGTATCAGAAGCGAGGGTTTTTTTAACTCTAGGATTTCCGCTCAAATCAAAACCCTATAGCCCAAGGTTTCCTCGTTGACTGCTAAGATTCCTGTGGACTGCGTACTCGCGCAATTTTGAACCCTAACTCCTCGTCTCTACCTGCCTGTCTCATGCGTACATTCCTGAATTAAATAGACATGGAAATTGGCCTCGAGCATTCAACCCAAATTGGTAGATCATTGCTTTTGAAATTTGAAGCATGCCCGCGTGTTCACAGAACTAGAAATGCAGTGCTGTGATTCTATATTTTTTTTGTATTTTAAGTGATTCTCGTGATTCTATATGGTTGTGATCTGTGGGCTAGCAGTACATCCTACACGCGGCAGAAATAAATTAAGAAAAATCAAAATCTTTGATTACAAACAAATTCAAAATTAAAAGCACAGTTCCTTATGCTATCTTGTTAAGTGAAAGAGAGCAAATGACCTAAAGTTGTGTTTAATGACTTATTGCGCAAAAGAAAGAAGACTTGGCTTTCCCAAAATAACAAATGGTTTAGTAATTGGGGTATTTGCTTGAACACGTGTCCCACAAACAGTGAAGAGATAAAAAGCTTTTCTTATGGATAAGTTTCACAAACGTACTTGGGAGAAGGAGCTATGGAGAAAGAAAAAGTACTATATTGAAGAGTTTAATCTCACTCATAATCATCAACAAAAAACATACATAGAGGCCAATATTTCTTGGAGAGCCAAAATTCTCATTACTCAACTAGGGACTAATTCTCATCGACTCTCTTGTGAAACAAGGCCTTGGAAAAGGTCAAAAGAAGTGTGGGAGGAAAGAATAGAATATGTATTTGGGAAAAGAGGAAACAGAAAAACATTTCATTTTAGAATGTCAAGCCTTGAAAGACAGCACGGAAAGTTATGGAGAGATTCTCGCAGCTAGCTCTTGGGATAATCTATTGAGTGGGGGGTTTGTCGAGAAGCTAAAAACATTTATTGTGAGACTTCACAAGAAAACAAGATCCAAATGGAGAAACAATCTGTCTTATAAATTATCTTTAACCTCGTGAACATTAAATAATCTCTTTCTTTATAACTAATCATATCCATTTACCTTAAAAAATATTAAAAATTAAATATATGTTAAAAAAAAATAGAAATTAAATATAAATTATAAATAATTTTGATAATAGAATATTTAAATATAATTTTTTAAAATAATAAAATATTTTAAAATATTTTTTTAATATATAAATAAATTTAATATCCCTCCGTACATTCAATTTCTTAAAAATCGAAATTAATCTGAAAAGTTGGCCAAAGAGACTAAAACATTTATGCATCTTCCTTTTTATCAATGGGCATGAAGTTCGGGTGCATGCACGTGTAGGTTATGGATAAAGGAAAAAGTTCACTACACGGAATTTACTTTCATTTTTTATGATTATTAATCATGTCGATAATACATCATTATTCACTATCACATATAGATTGCACAACTGGGAGTTCATTAAAATATTATAATATTAAATATTTTATTTAACAAAATATTTTCTATATAGATATATATGAAGTTGATATCGACATAAATTAGTTAACCTAAATTTTTCAAATAGTTTATTTAAATTATCTGTTTCAATATTTTTTGAAAAATATAAGATTTAACATCTTATCTACAATTTTTTTTTTTACTCTTAATTATTTTACAGTATATATATATTTTTTTAATTATAGTCAATATTATTTTTCTATTTAGAGTTAATTTATTTATTTTTATTTTAGGACAAATTTACACATCTTCTCATACTGGGTTGTAAAATAAGCTACTGGGTTGTAGAATAAGCTTCTAGACTATATTTTATTTGAGAAAATCCAAAAAATAAAAAATAAAATAAAATGACCAATTTGATTTATGATTCTGGTAACTATAAATAACTCAACTAAAAATTAGAAATCTAATTTTAAAGATTTTTAAAACTAAACTGAATTGAATCAAACTGATATTTCAACCAGATTTTAATGAAAAATATTTTTGAGAAATTTGAGATAAATGGTATTCAAAAGTCTCATGAAACAAACTATGGATAAACCCAGCAATCTCTTTGTAGACATTTGACACCAATTCGTAGACCATTGAATTGAAGATTAAAATAACAAATCTATCTATGTTTGGCGCATGCATGTGCCTTTAACTGTTGGTCCCTTAAACACTGTTGTGCCTTCACCTACTGCTACAACTACTACAGAGGTTGCTACAGGTACACCGGCGCAGAACATATGGAGGAATAGGTGGCTATTCTAACAAATTTGTGCTCATAAGCCTAACTGTGGAACTCTAAATTAGGATCAGCCTGCACAATCTGGGCAGTAGCACAGAACTGAGAAAAATCCACCAAACTGTCCAAAAAAAGTAAAAGTTCTGTATGCCCAAAGCCCAAATTCCGGTGCAAACAAATTTTCTCCTTTGTATCATGCAGGGAATCCAATTCGGCCAGAAGAAATGGACAAATGGCAAATGGCAAAAGTGTGTATGCTTCTAATGCTAAGACTATGCTCTCTTCCGAGGAAAAGATACCAGTTCGGAATGCCCCTAATCCTAGGGCCCATCCTAAAGTTGAAAGCTCTGTGGACACCGGGGAGGAGAAAGACATGTTCTTTGAAAACTATAGGAATTTTCTTAACCTTCAATGTCCAGATGAGGAACCTGAGAAAGCTAATATTCTTTCTACTAAGATAAGACCAATGATAAAAATACTCCGTGTTGAGAGAAATTCTTATTTGCTCTGTTTTATTTCAAAGATTTTAATAGACAGTTTTTGAGAATTTTTGTAATTTTGGATAGATATTTGTGTTTTTACACTCTAGAAGTTCGATATCAACTCCGGTAGTTTACTTGTTCTTGTTGGGATGATAGGGATAGAATGTTCAATATTGAAAATCTTTTGCATTGACAGGGATAACAGTGAAACCTTGATTTTGTTATCTGTAATGATCTTATGCTAGTGAACTTTCCTTTTGGATAAAATGCTTCCTTTAAACTTTTATTAAAAATAAAACAATATGTACATACGTTTTATATAAAACAGGTTGGCTCATGAATGCAACTGCCACAGGCAAGAAGTAACAATTAGATACACCCATAGGGATATCAAAAACTAGATTATGCACCCGGCTGGCTTTGCAAGTCCAAAATCACAGGGACATAGGCCAAAGGACAAGGACCTAACATTAAGTACGGTGGCCAGCTGGCCACACAAAAGATAGATATAAAGACCAAGCAGTGGCAATGGATCCCAGTTCTGGAGGAGGGTTACAATCATCTGGATTCAGGCCCTAATCCATGAATGGTGGCCCGTCAACAGGTCAGGTCATGACCCATCCATCTTCTTCCTGTTCAGGACACTTCTCCATTGAGATAGCCAAGGACACTTTTCCGTTGAGATAGCCAAGTCCAGGATGGGGAACTTGTTCTTTGTCTAAGGAGGAGGCAGGCACAACTGTGGTGTTCATGGCTTTGACTTCAAAATTCATTATATTCTCAAACCAGGTGCCTGCTCTGTGGAATGGCCTACTGCCAGATTAATGTGAACAAGCTGAGCCAAGATGAAAGTGGACTTCCAGAGGAACCCAAATCATCATACATAAGCCAATCCTAAAACTCCATTGGTAAAACAATCAAACTGGAAACTAAATAAATTGTATATTAATTGATCTCAAACAATAATGTACAATGTGTAAATATTAATACATACAGAAAGTTGAATTAGTTTCCAGTGTTCTTGAACTCTAATAACTACTCAAACTGACCCAAGATTAATCCCCAGAATTGAATTAACGTTCTAACACCATCAACCCCATACACTCTTATAAACAACCACATTATCAAAGATAAAATGGCCCCAAATGAAACCAATTTGCTCTGGTCAAATAATTTGAGTAAGATGCAGCAGAGACGCAAGGCAAGTACCTGGGCTAAAACCTTATGGGAAAAATTGAAAAGAGTAATTGGCCGCCCACTCGTAGTCAACTTAGGGTTCGCCTCTTTGCACACCATGACCAGGTCAAACCCAACACAATACCACGTGGCTTTGAAAAATCAGATGGAAACTACCATCGGCGCTTCCATTAACTCTGGAGAAGACCAAATTCTAGGAAATTTGTCATTGGCCATCACCATCAGCGCTCCCGTCAGCTTTGGGAGGGTCAATCCTGGTCGCAAATTCTCTCTTGTTTAGGGAAACTTTCCAAAAGATAAGGTCAATGCACATCCTTCCTTGCATCAGACATAAATGGGACTGGAAAACATTACGACAATGCGCAACAAATTCCACTGAATTGCGTCTTGATTGGTAACCCTGCCTCATTCTGTTTTCAACCCTGCCTCATTCTGTTTTCAGAGCGCCAGTTTTCTCAAACTCTTCTTGATATCAAGCGATTTAAAAGGGGCTTTCGTGGGCTGATCTTCAGTCTTAAGGCAATGATGCCAAGACCTAATTTGAGCACCTTAAGCCTGTCGAATCTCATCAACGCTCAAAAAATAGTCTTAATTTGGCCACTCGTGATTTAAGATTTAAGGGTAACATCATAAGAAATTTATCTAATGGTTCAAATTCAGAGGGTGGTTCAAAAAATATCATACATTATTATGGCGTGTAACTGTAACCGTTATTACCCTCCTCAATGCTAATGATTTTCCTCAGAGTTCATCTTAAAAAAAAAAAAAAAAAACGAAAAAAACAAGCATACATACTACATATTGGCAAAGGCCTTGAATTGGGATAGTTTCTTCTGATAGATGATTTGGGATGGTGACATCTGTTTGTTGCCTACTGTGAAATTGGGTCCCAAAAACCAAACTTAGTTCTTTGGGATAGTTTCTTTTGATAGATAATTTGGAATAGTTGACAGGCCTGTTTGTTGTCTACAGAGAAATTGGGTCCCCAAAAAACAGTCACTGCATTTCTTTTGTTGATGTGTGACTTTTACAGACAGACGACCAAAGCCTCTCAAATTGAACACCTAACAACAAATTCAAACAGCAAAACATGAAAAACAAGAAGAGAAAGCTTACATCGACGCAGGAAGGATGGTAGACAACTTGGGCCTTGCTGTGAAGAACATCGACGGTGGCATCCTCGATACCTTCGAGGCGCTTGACAGCCTTCTCGATGGAGGCAGCGCATGCAGAGCACTGCATGCCAGAGACCTTAAAGAGGGTCTTTCGGATCCCCAGCAGCTGCCTTGACGAGTCCCCGCGGGATTCGATGGGGTACCTCGGCATCGATGGATAATGAGGAGGCGGAACCAGAACCACACCAGATTCCCTCTCCCCTCCATTCTCCCTGTGCTTCAGCTTCAACAGGCATGACAAAGGAAAGAACCTGCCACCCATTCTCGCATTCTCTGCAACAGGGTATCGAATTGAACCCTTCAATTATAGGGAACCCAAGTCCGATATCAACAGAAATATGCTGAAAATAGTGACGAGCAGGACCAAGGATGAGCAATTGGCCAGCATGAACAGCCTGAAGATTAACAATGCGCGTTGACTTCAAAATCTGTGACTAATATTGCCTTTTTTAGGGTTTTGCGAGTTGGAATTCAAATACTTAGCGGCATATATCTATATATTTAAGCGCGTACTTGCGGTTTGCGTGCGCCGCGACGAGCCCTTCAAAGGGGTCTAAATTTTACCGCTCAAAAATAATTTAAAAATTGATTTTTTTCATTTAAAAAAATTGGAATAATATCTTAAAATCTTTTAAGAAGGGTTGTCAAATTGTCAATTTTTTTTTTTAATTTCATTTTTTCTCAAATTAGAATTTTAGGAATGTTGAATTTGTAAATTTTTTAAATCCCATTTCAAAAACAACAGTTTCCTTTTGAGTTGTTTTTTCTCATTTCAAAAACAACAATTCCCTTTTGAGTTGTTTTTTCTAATTGTGCATATGATGCAAGTTCTTATTAATTATTATGTCACTTACATTTGGCAGTTTCTGAGTTGCTCCCATTTCAGAACAATAGTTTCTTTTTGAGTTGTTTTTTCTAATTGTGCATATGATGGAAGTTCTTATTAATTGTTATGTCACAATTACCCTTTGATACCAAAAACATATACACCTTCGTACACACTTTCGTTGAATCCTAAACCTGTTTAGAATTTTACTGAATTTTTTCATTTATGCAATAAACTTAAATTTGATTGAGCTACTTGTATATTGGCTTGAACGTTCTGGTCACATTGACATACACGTAGCAGATGCTTTGTGGATGTTCGAGTTGAATTTAGTCTTTGTCTCTATTGCGTATTAGGTTTCTTTAGTTATTTTTGTTAGGTATGTCACGTTATTATAGAGTTTTACATTTTCTTGCATTTCAATTTATTTCTGGAGATTAAATATCCATTTACAAGGATATTAAGGATGGGATATTTTAGGGATAGTTTTATAGAGGTTAAATATTTATTTATAAGAAAAATAATAAAGATTAGGGATAGTTTTAAGTTAGGGGAATTTTGATAGAATATTTTAAGTGTAGTTTAATTATTAGATTTTTTTTAGTTTGGAGATATAATTTTTTGTAAAATTGTAATTTTATTTGGGTTGACAATAGTTAGAAGGGTTATTTTCAATTTCTATGGAAAAATCGAAATTGAGTATAGTTGGGGGTTGGGTAATTGCACAAATAATGTGGCTTGCATATGGATTGTTGCAAAGGCTCTTTGTGGCCAAAGAAGCAAACATCGAAGATTTAGTGGTATTGGAATATTCACATTTGGTTATTCATCACCTTGTTCATGGATAGCAAGTTGTGAAGCATTATTGATCAAATTAGGAATCTAAAACTAGCCTTCTCTACTATTAGCTTCTTTCATGTGTTGAGAATCAACAAGTCTTCTATAGATGATCTAGCGAATAAAGGTGTAAATTTGGACACAAGAATCTTAATGAGAAATGGCATTCATTCCCTCACAACTATTCCTAAATAGTGGGTCTGATATGTAGTGTAAATTTTGTCTATATGTAAAATGGCTAATAGATATTGAGAATAAGAATTGTCCTGAAGTTATGTCAAGTATAGTTGGTCTCGAAAGATTTTCATTATACTCACTTATTGTTTAGGTCGCAATTTAAACGCAGATTTTGATTTAATACAATATCTTCATCACAATTAAAAAAGAAATATCATAAATTAAATTGTTTAAAATGTGTGTTTGAATGTATAAATACATTCAATGGCCTAAAAAAATAAAACTAAAAATTGTAAAAAATTCCCATCGAATTTAAGTAACAATTAACCAACAAATTTGTCAAAAACACATAACAATTAAACTATTACAATATAAAAATAATTAATAAATAATAATTAATATTAATTAATTAATAATTATAATATATATTTTTATATTATTATATATATATATATATATATATTTTATATATATTCATAATTAACTATTTATTCTGTAATTTAAAGTAGGGATATTTTTTATTTCCTAATTTTAAGGCGGTAAAAATATATGCATATTCCTTTTTATCAACAAGGAGGAAGTTTGAGCTTGTACTTATGGGTTAAGGATAATGGAAAAAAAATCACGAAATGGAACTTTCAAATCACATGTTTATATTTATTGATGACAATATCACTTGGGTATTGATTACCAATCAAGTCAACGATACATCATTATCCACGGACCCAGGGGTTAAATTTGACGGGTGTCGTTATCCGTCAGAGAATTTTTTTATGACGGTTTTATTTTTAAATTGCCCATCACATGACTTTTAATATTTATTTGTACAAGTTTCATCTAATTTTTGCAAATTGTATTTATATTTGTTACAAAATTTCCATGCTTTGTTGTACCAATGAACTTAAGTGGCATTGCTACACTTTCATTTGAGATGTGTTAATGAAACTTTTCTGTGATTTTTCTAGGTTGTTGAAATATTCGGCTTTTTTTTTTAAGAGGGTTGCTATGCACTCCTTCACCATTTGTCTCCAACGTTTGATTCCTCATCAATGGCAGCTCTGCTCTGCCATTGGTGTTCTTCCGTTCCGTTGAGCACTTCGTAAATCAATGGGAAACTGAACTGTCGTTGATTTCCCTCCGTTGTAGTAATCGTGGACTACCTGATTTGGATCATGCCCCTCATTTCTTCTTTCCGTCAAATTGTGATCAGCTGGAGCTTGTTCTTGCCCAATTATATCAGCGGGAGCAGGATTAGGGTTAACAGTCCAGGAGCTCATGTAATTTATATTGTTTGCAGCTATACCGCCATTATTACCAGTGCATACAGATTAAAAATGGGAGGGGATAGTTCCCTTTAGAAGCATTATGGGCCCTAACCAGTGCATACAGATTGTTTCTTCTCTGCTTTACGTCTGCCTTGTCTCTTTTTACCCACTTTCGTGGGAACTTGATTATTCTCTAGACTTGCCTGTTAAGATTTTCCCTAGGATGTGTTAATTTGGGATTGAGGATGGGGCATTGGCTGCATTACTCTTGTAGAATTAAAAAAATCATTACTCGACAAGTAGTCCCTCTGCACTTGGCCATATCCATTCGTCTGGGATTGCTCACCAGGAAATCCATTAAAGTGGGTATCAGAAATTGGTAGATCTGAACGATGTGTTGTCACAAACCCTGCGCTGCTTTGAACGGGCGTGTGCGTAGGTCTACTAGGTGTTGTTATGGGTGTATAAAAATTTGATGAATACCATGGATTACAACCTCTTCCGACTCCACCAGTGGGTCTCGGTGTGGGAGTGGTACTTCCTCCAGCTAGTCCACCTATTGGTGGACGATTAATTGGTCTGACCGCTTTTGAGTTCTGCGGAAACTGTGGAGCAGGGAATGAAGGGGCATGCAAGTATGCTGCTGGGCTTCGTGTATAACCTGTAGATGCTATGTGTCTTCCAATTATTGCAGCAATGGCGGGCTTTGCCTGCTGAAATAACCATTTCATAGTCTCTGTGCTCTCTCGGAATCCCAACAAAACGGTGAGGTTTAAAAAGCCCTTGGATACCATGGGCAATATCCAATCAACAGTTTCCCCGCCTCGGCTAAAGCCCAGCTCTCTGGTCAGCTCTTGCAAAGGCACTATTTGACTTGGCGATAACCAATCCAGCTGTTTGCGTTCATTCTAAAGGTCTTGGAACTGTTTTGTTCGAACCATTTCCGGTAGCCAATCGATAGTCTGATCGGAATTGTCGTAGCCCAGTCCTCTAGTAAGCTCTGTGATTCCTTTGGCTCCCTCTGGTGTAGGTAATAAAAAATTGACGGTGGATCCTAGAGTCTTGAAATCCAAAATTCTAGTAAGCTCGTCTAACCTTTCTTTGCAGTCATGGGGCACTTGAACTATGGGGGCCCTCAGGTTCGCCTCCTTATTCGTCATTTCTGCTTCGTCACATTTTGCAGTTGTCATCTTCGGTATTTTGGTGGAAAGGCGAGTAGAGCTGGAGCAGCAGTTGCTTTCCTTTTAGAGGGGCCATCAAATATGTGTTGATGGGGAGATTGAAATCCTTCGGTTGATATTGTTCCAGTTATCTTTTGGAGAAACCGTCATGCAGTATGCGGTGTATATATATATATATATATATATATATATATAAAGAAATAAAAACTTGTGAATTTTCACTATACCCGTCAATATGACTTTTTCAAATATTATTAACCAGTCAGCGATGACGTGCAGATTTGGAAACCAATAGTATTTAACATCTAAAAACGCAAAAAATGGGCATACGGGCGTCAAATTTAACCCCTGCACGGACCACAAAGCTTGAGCATGAACTTGTGAGTTAAAGTTTTAAAAAACTTTCAAGTGACATGTTTATATTTATCGATGACAATGACACTTTCGTAATGATTATTAATCATGTCAATAATCATCATTATTCACTATTAGAGATAAATTGTACAACATGGGGTTCATTAAATTTATTGTGATAGAATTTATGTAACATTAGCAATTGATGTGGATGGTAATTGAATTTATGCAACATGAATAATTGTTGTGGAGGATAAACTAACTTAGTAGAAGTCTATGAAGATCAAACAATGGGAGTGTGGAAGTGATTAGCCATGGATAAGAATTCATTAATGTTATAAGTAATTAACTTAAAATGGAGTATAATATCATACATAATTATGTGAAACTAAAATAGAATATTATTTAAATTAGATATATAAACCATAATACTTTGTTGGTGATAACAAAAAATGAGCTACAAGGATTGAAGTGATGTAGAGGATTTTTATAACTCAAGTTATGAGACAAATGCATTAGCTTAACCTTGCGAGAGATAAAAGAACTCTCTAATTGAAATTATGAACTAAGAGTGGAGTCATTTATAAGTGTAATAATACACACAAAGAGAGAATGCATTAAATTATGTGGTCCTTAGTAATGGGCCTAAGCACAACATATGAAGTAACTAATTCCTTGAATCTTGGAAGCAAGTTGGCTAAGGTAGGGGTTAACTATGACCAACTTAATCATTGGTCCAAACATGAAGTACATGTAGTTGAATTTGATCACATAATTAGTAGAACATGCCAATCCTCTACATTGTAAGATCTAATTGATGTGGATTGATGAATTGTGGCTTAAGTGCCATGTCAAATCATGTATTGATCTAGCAGTTAATTTAGTACCATGTGTATAGGGATTAACATAAGACCAATGGCACACGAAAGATTATGTAACAACATGCATAATAAAAAGTGCATGCAGGTTGTAGAAAATACTATAATGATGAGCATTGGATTTTGGTCGCTCAATATAGGCCTGTTGCAAATTGAACTACCCTAACGCACACTAAAATTGCTCAAATGCATATATCAATTGTCTCCTTAAGGTAGTAACCACCCTCATTCCAATGTAGATAGAAGCACAAGTCCTTGCAGCATTATAATTCTCTATTGAAAATGAAAGAATTAGTGTGTTATCCAATAAATAAGGAATCGGTTGTCACTTTTTATCTTGTGTGAAATGCTTAATATGTGTAGGCCATTGACATGCTTTAGCAATCTAAAAGGGTTTTGTAGCTTTGTGTTGTGTCTGTCACTATGTCTTACTAATACTTTGGTTAAAAGATGTTGATGCACTATAATTCGGGTCAATGTTAACTAGAGTCTCTAGTTGTTTAGTACTTCTCTAAAAAATTGGAGTATTGTAAGATCATAGGAGATACATTTAACATAAGATGCATCCAAAGGTATGGGGGTATATCAAGCTTAAAAACATTACCACTACATTTCTTGATGGTGGTGTGTGGATTATATCATAGTGCTTTGAATTTATGATGTCCTCCCTTGAATCTTTCTTATTGATATGAATTTAAATGTTGTCCCCAACTAAATAATTGTTTGGGATGTTGTGCTTGTCATGGAAATTTTTATACTTCTCCAAGGTTTGCCACATGATGTCATCAACCTAGCAATGAATATTGTAGATTTGTTCAATGAAGCAAGGTTTGCCACATGATGTCATCAACCTAGCAATGAATATTGTAGATTTGTTCAATGAAGCACATTTCTTTGTTAATTTCTTTCTATGTGGAGGCATGACCTAAGATAGTAGTATGTTTAGAATATGTATGCACATGCAATGACAATTTCAATGAAGCGGGATAAAAATACAACAAATTGCACTATTTTCAGCAAACCTTTTTGGTGTATTTTCTAGTATAATTTGACAACATATTACAAAATTTCCAAACAACACCTCATTAATTCATACTTATGCCTTCCTTGTGGATTTGTTACATTTGTAGATTGGTCTATGGTCTTGCCATGTTGCATTTCAACCAAATTTTGGGTGATTTGATGTAGATTCAATTCATCAAATTATGGCAAAGCATTGCCATAAAAGTGAATTCATTACATGTTTATTCTTCTTTGTAGTGCATGTTATCTTACATACATATTTAACTAAGTATAGAAAGGCATATAATGAAGTTTATGAGACAAATATAATTATAACAATACACATATTAAATTGGTGAAAATATCTAGGTAGAATATCAACTACAAAATTTAATTAACAAAATGTGTTTGTGCAACAATGATACAAACATCATGAAGCCAATATTGACTAATAATTATCTATCCAACTCTACACCAACCACCTCGACCAACACAAACCCAATTGCACTCAATGATAGATGCATATATAATACATACTTGAGGGAATATAAAGGATTTCATTCCTCTCTTTCATATATCATATAATATATTAGTGTAAAAGTGTCAAGTAAATGTAAAGATTTGTTATGACAAATGAACTTCCATCCACAACCATTCATTGAGGTGTATGTTATATTGTGCTCGCGTTGAAAATTTGTGTATGTTGGCATCAATGTTATGCACCTAGGTCATCATTTGGGTATGTGCAACTAAAATATAAGCACATTCATAACACAACTTATTCTTGGTTTGATGCACGTGAAGCCATACATGCCCATACTTATACATATTCAAGGATAAACTCTCTTTCTACCATAATGTAGTCATGAACTTCACCTACTGAAAATAAAAAAGATAGAGTTTGGATGCACTACAACATATCACATTGCATTGAGTGTGTTTGTAATTATGGCGTATAAAAGCCAAATTCTCATCCTAATTTTATTGGACATGTAAAGAAAATGCACAAGATTCTAGTTCACAAGCTCTATTTTTCTATCAATTTGACGATGAATGGTCATAGACATACAAAAGCTTATGTCAAGTATGCCCCAAAGAGCTTTCTCAAAGCTGGAAATGACTATAGGGCCTTTGTCATTGATAATATAGGTAGGCAATGCAAAATTAACCTAGATGTAAGTGAAGAATTGTTTTCTTATGCCTTATGTTGAATCCTCTTAATAGGTAAAGGATCACCATCTTTGTAATGAATCGACCACAACAAATGTTTCATTTTTATTACATCGTCATGTGATAAAAAAAATTGTCAAAAAATGAATCTAGATAGATCCCCATGGATGTGAAGGTATGGAAAAATGTGTGTACATCCCCTAGCTTTTTTTTATTTGTTTTGTTATTGTGCAAACAACACAACCCTTTATATACTTATTGACATCAAGATGGAGGCAAGGCGGTAAAATACTTCTACAACATTGAAAGACCTTATGGACACCAAAATGACCTCACTTGGAGTAATATGCCTCCCAATCAAGTTTGTCATGCTCATATTAGTTGTAACAAATGTTCAAAAGTGAAACAATCTATCATGCATATGAAAATATTGGCACAATTTTCATTGGAAAACTACATAAACGTAGGAAAATATTTGATCTATTTCATAATATTTTCAATCCCATGTTTGATGTCATAAGTGTCCCAAATATTTTAGAAGATATGAATGCGTAATTGACTCAAAAAAAATCAACTACAAACTAAGAGGAGTTGCAGTTATGGTTGATCATTAAATTTAATTGTTGCATGTATTCCATCTGCCTCTACTAGCACTCAATCTGGAATTTGATCTCTATATCTGCAAAGTAAAAAGGATTATGGCCAAAATGTATGATAATTTCCTTACTTGAGATTTAATGTCACAATTGTTTGAGAACTTGGATGACTACATAAAGCTCTCAATCATAGCTCAAATAGTTCTTGAAGAAATCATTGAATTTCAAATGGTATGTCACAAGGTGCATGCATTGAAAGAAGACAATGTCTAGCGCATACTATAAGATTTCAACATATATTTGAATAGATATAGATTAGGTGGTCGTAAGACTAGGGAGATAATTTTCACTTTAATTCTTAAAATTCCTATAATTTGTTGTGTTATATCAATATTCCACTGGGATATACTTTTTTTGTGTTTCTATGTAAGGGGTTGAGGACAGAGTATGCAATGTAAGAGAATCCCAACCTAAATATTCTATATAATTTATATAAGCCCATAAAATTGCACCTTTATTAGATTGATAGGGATATGTTAGTCATGGAGAACTCAAACCTTCCTTGGATCCTTGTGCACGCCTATGTCATCCACTATGAAACCAAGTGCAATATATGTTTCATAGTGAACCCACATCTCTCTAAGGTTACAAAGAGCTTGTGGTATTGTAACGTATTTAGAACCATATCAACATTTTCAGGGTGATTTTTCCATTTCCTAATAAAAATCAACATATTTTCAAGAAAAACCACAACAAAATTACTTGTGAATGGTTACAAAATAACTTCCATAAGGTGCATGAATGTTACATGGAATTAGTTAAGAAAAGAGTCATCACCAACCACTAGCATAACCAATCCATAACTTTGATTTCTTTCTAACTATTCCTAGGGTCAACGAAAATTTGGTGATATTCGAACTCTAAGTCAATTTCAAGTGAAAACATCGATCCATTTAGTGTCTAAAGGGTCATCAATATGAGGAGTGAGATACCTTCATAATAATCTTATTTAAGAAATGATAATTGATTGTACATATGCATATCTCTTGTTAGAAATTGTAGCAAGAAAGGCTAAATTTGACTTCTGCCTTAATCAAATTTAGTAATTCAATTTTCCACATCAGCAAGATGACTTGGATGGTAGTTAACTGGTGTGACATGGCTTTATCTACTTGTTTACTCAATAAATTTGATTTATAGGCTAGAAGTAGAGTTGTACATGTAGTGATTTCTAAAACTTAGCAATCTAGTTCAGTGAATTTTAATTTGACTCAGTTAACTGAGCTCAAGCAACTAGTTGAGTCAGTTGAAGGTCAATTGAGTAGTTAAGATTGTTGTTAACTCACTGGTCTCCTAGTTAACTAGTCAATCAGCTAAAAATAGACACAATCATGCATGGAATTCAAATTTCCTAGTTGAGGTGGAGGAAAAGGCATGTTTGTATTTATATTTGTATATTGTTGAGTGTAAAATGTTTTTGCACTAAGAACGTGAATCATTCCTTGGGAATTGTGGAAGAAAATAGGAGGAAAGGAAATGCCTATCTTTTAGGGCCTAATTTCCTCCAAGATTGTGCAAGGAAATAGGAGGTTGTTTGAGGCTTGAATTGGCTAAGTGTTGGTTAGAGCAGGTCATGAAGAAGAGAACACGATTGCAGTGTAGGATGTGCTTTAGAGTTGAAGCAAGACATTGTATTTTTTTCTCTTTTCATATGAATTAATGCAAAGCGGTAGAGGAGTTTTTCTCAGTTGGGTTCCCCTGTAAATAATTGTGTTATTGTGGTTTTTAATGGTTTCATGTCATTGCATGTGTTCCTATTGTGATTTCCATACCGCAAAATAGTAGAGGAAATTTGTAATCTCTTGATTTCAGTTCAAATTCATCAGTGATAGCAAATTTCTATTAATTTCTACATCTCTTATCACCCTAAATTTACTCATTGTGACATTTATGTAACCATACCTGAAAATATGGAAAATCCACATATATAACATAGTGAATTGTGCCATTTAGGTCTACCCTAATTGGTGGAGAGTAGGAGCATCATTCTCCCCATCCAAGTCCAATTCCTACAAGTGATATGGTGAGATGTTAATGAGTATATTGTTGTGATGAATTTTGAGTCACATTGTTAATATGACCTTTTGCCTTAAAGAATATAAGGTTTACCTTGGGTACCATCCTTGGAAAGAGGGGAAGTGCCTAAGGTTTTCCATAAGATATGATGTGTGTTTGTGTGTGTCTATAATGTAAAGGATTACATGTTTACTACCTCCAGTATCACACAACATATCCCTCAATACTGATGCCAATTGCACTAAAAAAGATAAATTTCGTAGCTCATAAATGCACAAGGACATCCTAAAGTAGAAAAATGTTTGTGTTCAATTGGCCTAATCCTCTCATCTCATTAACACTTGGTCCTTTGGGCCTCCTTTGAGTCTAAGAAATCACATGGTTTCCCATGAATAAAGGAGGAGCATTCACATGGGAACTAGTTTAGATTTGTGATCTAGTTTTTCTTATAGATAGAAACCATGGCTAAGCATTTAGAAAGAAAAGGACTTTATAGTATGGTTATGGTAGAGAAATAGAGCCAAAGGTTTAAGAGTCCATTGCCTCCACTCACTTATTTATTGTTTACTTTCCCTCTTACAATTCATCTATCCTCCAAAGTAACTAGTCAGAAGGTGGAATGCTAACCAACTTTACCAAAGCTTGAGATTGAGAATAAATGGAGGTTAAAATGACCCTTACAAGGGTTAAGAGAAATAGAGCCAAAGGGTTAAGAGTCCATTGCCTCCACTCACTTATTTATTGTTTACTTTCCCTCTTACAATTCATCTATCCTCCAAAGTAACTAGTCAGAAGGTGGAATGCTAACCAACTTTACCAAAGTTTGAGATTGAGAATAAATGGAGGTTAAAAGGACCCTTACAAGGAGAGAAATAAAACTCACCTATTGCAATCTCTATCCTAATCTAATATAGAGTATGTTTTATTTACTTTTCAATTGCAATAAATTGGTTGTCACTCTTTCCCCCAAAAAATGTTGTTTGAATGATATTTAGATCATTAGATTAAGTGTGTAATGTCTTTATAGTTATCATACATTTTAGAGGATATTTTAGTTGGTTATATTCTTGTCCCCTCGGCTTTCATTATCTATTCCTACCTCTAACAATTAGCTTGGAAACAATTTTTCACTTTTATGTATGAAAACCCCCATAGGTGACTCCATGAGGGAGCTCTTGGTTGTTTCTAGGTTTGGTTACTAATATTTGGTAGTTTTCAAGTGAGAAGCCAAAGAATTGCCACTGGATGTTAAAGTCCCCATTTGAAACTTTAGATTGTAAACCTAGGGACATAATACTTTGATGAGGTATTGTGCACCATGTGTATAAATACATGAATACACCCATCTTCTTAGAAAGGGGAAACTTTGACTCTATGAATGCAAGGGCTACTTAATCAACAGGAAGGTTGAAATATAAAGATAACGAATAAAATGAAAGTGGAGACTAACATGCTACAAAATGACTAAATTGAAGGAGTTGCAAAACATATCTAAAAGAACCTGATAATCAAGAGACTAATCCTACTTAACTTGAAATTAATTAGAGCTTAAATAAAGCGCTGCAAACGAAAAGCAAATCTAACTAAGTTGTTGCACTAGAAGGCTAAAAGAAAAATACTTTCAAATAAAGCTAAATATACTTCAATTGATCTACTATAAAGTTGATTCAAAGTATTATAAAATAGAAGTATTTCTACGTAACCTAATCTACTACGAATTTGAAGAAGAACTAATGCAAAAATAGGGTCAACAATACCTCCTCATCAATGACATGAAACCATTAATTGTACTTGAAATTATATGTTGGGAACTACTATGGGAAGTGAATGCTACTTGAATTAAATAATGCATAATGCAAAATAGCAACAAAATAAATTGAACATTGTTGAAAGAAGGGAATTATAATAGCACACAAAGGTTCCTTTTTCAACCTTGAGTGATCCTTGCCCAAGTATTCTACAGGGAATCTATAAAGACTACTAAGAAAAAGATGTCTAAAAGAAAGTTTTTTATGATAAGTTACCAATCCATGACAACAATTCATCCTCTAAAAGTTCAAATTCACTAGCTCCTGTTATGGTTCTCAATTCTCAAAATAGAAAGGCTAAGCTAAGCATAACCCTAGATGTTATTTATGCAAAAAATACTACATGAATAAGCACTTCAATAAGCCCTTGATTGAAGGGCTTTTGTCCTCAAGATACCTATAATCAAGGGCTTATGTTTTAAGGATCAAGTCTCATTCTATCTTGATATTCCTCAATCATGGGTTCAAATTGAGATGGTGCTAGATTTGGTTCCATAGGTCATTGAAGAACTGGCATGCCTTAGATATTGAAGAGGGGACATAATCCCCCTTTTCTATCATTTGGATGTTGGTGAGAAATCCCCTTGAAATTTGACTTGCTTGAGAAATGTTTTAGTAAATCCTTAGACATGCGTGAAATTATCAAAACCATAACTAAACTAATATACATCGCACGCTCAATCAATCAAATCATCTCATTAATATCCAATTACACAATACTAAGTACATAATCCGATCCCTATCAATAATTGTGTATGTTATTGAATGACCTAAACACTGCATACTTCTTATACATACACAAATCATTGCACATTCCAATCCCATGCAACACAAAGTGACCTCATGGATTATAGAGGGAAAGTACACTAAAAGGAATATCATATTACATGATATTGACTTGTAAATTGTGATGTATGAATTGAAGAAATGCTTGACTTTTGTTAAGATTATGTTAGAGTTTCCCCAAAACAATTAGGGATCAGTTGTGAATGACTCCTTCCTGAATAAACATTTGTTCCTTATTTCTTCCATTAATACCTAGAGTGGATATATTCTTGCGTATGTCTAGTCTCAACAATTATATCCTCAACTTTATCTCAATGAATGTTGGCATATTTTTCATCATGCCACAAGATACCTCATTATTATTGACACTTTAAAATAATAATGGGTTGAATTTATATATTGCATCAATGTTTGAATCACAAAGAACATGACCAGGTTCTAGAATATTGTCATAGTAGGGTATGTGGTGGTCATATTTCGAGGGGGGGAACATCAATGAAACCTTGTGTGCATGATACTTTTGGCCTTCGATCTTCAATAATTTCATGGAAGTGTTAAAAACGTGTCATCCTTGTTAAGTTTGTACTAAGATGATGAAGGTACACCTTGCTCCTTTTCACCCTATAGTTATTGTTGACCCTTTTTCAAAATGGGGTGTGGATTTTATGGAGTGTTAGAATACTTCTAGAGATTTTCATAAGTACATCATTGTGGTTGTTGACTACTTCAACCTTTGTTAATGATGGTTACATAACAACATTGTTTGTTAGATCTTAGGCTTTTGTGATCCATAATTTAGTAAGCATGTCTTTCGGATTAATCACATTAGTATTATTTGGTCGGCGTTCCGAACCAGCTAATGTGGTTCATCCTTAGGACAAAGGTAAAAAAATCCATAGATCCTAATGAATAAATAGCAAGGATACATTAGAGTCCAGAATTAGCCGTTAGGAAATTAGTTATTTAATTAATAAATTAATATTTTTTATTATTTTAATTCCAATCAAAAGACTAGTTGTTATAAAATTAGCCGTTAACACGAGTGAACACTGGAATCACTGATGCATCCCTATGGCTAATTTTATAACAACTAATATTTTGTTTGGAATTTAAAATTAAAAAATATATTAATTTATTAATTAAATAACTAATTTCCTAACAGCTAGTTTCTAACGACTAATTATGGACTCTGATGCATCCTTGTTATTTATTCATTAGGATCTATGGATTTTTTCACCTTTGACCTGAGGATAAACCACATTATTTGGTTCGAAACATCAACCAAATAATACTGATGTGATTAATATGAAAGACATGCTTACAACATTGTTTGTATTCAATCATGTCATAGTAGAATATGTGGTGGTCATATTTATAGGATGAAAACACCCATGAAACCTGTCTTGCATGATACCCTTGTTAAGTTTATACTAATAAGATGCATATGCCCCTTGCTCCTTTTCACCTTATAGTTATTGTTGGCCCTTTTTCAAAATGGGGTGAGGATTTTATGGAGTGTTAGACTACTTCTAGAGATTTTCATAAGTACATCATTGTGGTTGTTGACTACTTCAACCTTTGTTAATAATGGTTAGATAATGACATTATTTGTATTAAAACATGTTATAATGAAATTTGTTATGCTTGGAGAAATTATGACTAATCACATATCTTATTTCCAAACCAAGCCGATGATGGAATTAGTGACCAATTTAGGTTTTTGTTAGGAACATTTAATGACATACTATCCTCAAACCAATGGTTAAGTATATATTGTTAACAAAGTATTGAAGATTATGCTTTAGAATATGGCTAACAAAAATAAATTCAAGAGGGAACTTATATTTTTCCTGGCTCTTTGAGCATACCAAACCTTGGTTAGTCCCACAATTGGTTTCAAGATGCTATAATATGTTGATGGTGTTCAAGAAATCCTATTGATTGAATGTGAGATTTGTTGAAATTTGTAACTAGGTTCGCTCTTCATAAATGTATTTGAGATGTACTTATCAAAAGAATGAAGAAAATATTTGTATTATTTCTATGACTTATTAAAGCATGGGTTTCATGCTTGGGTCATCATGTTTCAGGTCAAAGTCCCCATGGATGACTTCTAAGATTTAATCTGATTCATTAGAGTTATTGTACATTAAAAGAGACCCTTCTTGGGCTTTCGAATCATGTAAAAAGAATTATTTTTTAATAAAAAACGAATTTAGTCTCCTTCACAACAAGTCGGCCTCAAGAAGAGTAATTGGACCTCCCCAGAAGGCTATATATACAAGGCAGTTCAGATTCATTTGGAGCATCTCACTCTCACACACATAGTTCGATCTCTAAAGCTGGAAGCTGGAAAAGTGTGAAATTGGTAAAGGGCTAGAAGAAGAGTTGGAAAGAAGTGTGAGTTTCTGGAGGAAGATAGAAGACCTCAAGATCGAAATTTTGGGATAAATCTCACTCAGTTCTGAGGTGTATTAAGGGAGATCGAAGTTTTTCAAGCTTTTTCAAAGTTGTTGCTACTACTTCTGCTTGGTTGAAGTTGCTACTGGGTTGAAGTTGTTGTTAATGTTGCTAGTTCGAAGTGTAACACCCTCCTTCCACATCTACCCAAGTAACCGGCCAACCGGGGTAAACATGTGACAAGAGGCCACTATGATATGATTCGACCTCCTAAGTCACGTTAAGGAAGTGGAACTGACAGAAACACACCATACAAACCTTCAACATCAACATTAGGACCCTCAGGAACCATCCCAACCTTTCTACCAATTAGCCCCTGTGTCTCACTGAGATTTTAGACCACTTGACTCTTGGATGCTCCCATGATATGGGCATGACAGCGTCTAGGAGGCTTTGTGATCAAGGATCAATATTTTAACTAAAAAAGATTAAAGTTCTTAGAATTGCTTCAGAACTGAACGACTGGATAGAGTTCGTCACCAGGATTCCAATGCTGCGAACGGTTCAAAAAACCAACATCGTATGCAAAAGTTAGAGCTTCTAAAAGTTTGGTAAAAGAAAAGTCAAAGTCAAAGTTTGATTAGGATTCACTAGATGCCCAGTCAACATGCAGAGTATATTCTCCAGTTTCAGCGAGTGACACTGTGACAAGTGTCATATTCAAATTCGCTAGTGTGGTTGTGTGCAAGGGAAATTGCCTAATTGGCCTCTACGGTGGAATTTGTTTTTATTTATTTATTTAATTAAATATTATTATATATAATTTTTATGTTATATTATATAATATGTTACAAAGATTGTATTCAGGTATTGGGTTTGTACAACAAGTTGTGAGGATAGATTGTGACAGCAAGAGTGCAATCTTCCTAGAAAAGAACCCAACTAATCATTCGAAGTCAAGGCATATTGATGTTCAATATCATTTCGTGAGAGATATGATTGAAGACAAGAAGGTGTTTCTAGAAAAAATGGATACTTTGAAGAATGTTGTGTATTCATTAACAAAATTTGTTAGTGCTGAGAAGTTTGTTTGGTGTGGAGAAATAATGGGCATTATTTCCCTTGATTGTTGATTATGTACTCATGTGCCCCCCGTATGCAAAGAAAAAAACAAATGGGAGAATGTTGGGTATGTGTAATATTCTTTACACAAATATCCCCACATGTTGTAAAATGTGTGATGTGTACTGGGGGTGTTCAAGAGAAGCATCCCTGATTTTTTTTTTTTTGGATAAGTTTTTGCATCCGTTTTGGTATTTTTCAGCGTAAGTTTTTTTATTATAAGTAGTTTTGTGGCACATGGTGGTTTTTCCCATGGTTTTCTAGTTTCACTTCAGGAACTACGATTGTATTATAATCTAGGGTAGATGAATTAGATATTCATAGATGCCGCAAAATATATATTGTATTGTAATACAATATACAATAACATATACATTGAAAAATACCTTGTCGGTTTTCCCCATTTGGGTTTCCATGATAAAATATCTATGTTAATATGTGTGTTTGCCATTGTATCTTTTCTATTTTATTAATAATCTATTTGAGACAATTAATTGTACAATGTTAAAACCTACATAATGTTAGAGTCCAAATTTCCAAGTACAAGTCGATCATTGAGATGCACTGAAACAAAAGTATAAGGATCTCATTGGATGGCTTAGTAAAAGCAACAAAAAGGGGTAAAATCTCTAGGCAAAGGTGTGCTCCTTTATACATGGCCTAAAACCATTTTCGAAGAAGTACAAATTGCATATCCACAAGCATAGTAGTTCTGACATCAACTCCAATATCGCTCGCATCAACTTCAAAAGAGCAGCCAAACACTTTAGAGTCACAACAACCACAAGCATACGATTGATCAAACTATTTTTTATGTATTATCATCTCTTCCAAAATTCTCATTGTAATCCACATCTTGCACTTGCTTGGGACGAGTAAAGAATTGAGTTGGGGATAGATGTTGGAAGGGATAGTTGACTCAGTCGACTAGACTTGAGAGTTGGATCTTGTTGATTTTCAAGTTAGAGTGTAAGTTAGTTGACCATGCAAGTTGGTTGACCAACAAAGTTAGAATGTAATTCGGTTGATCATACAAGTCATGTCGACCAACCAAGGTAGTTTGATAGTTATAGCTACTTTGTAACTAAAACATTTGATATAAATAGTTCATTGATGTAACAAAGAGAGATAGATTGTAAGGAATTGTTGTAAGAATTATGATACATAAATAAAATGCTTATTTGTTGGTCCCCCACTTGTGCTCTCTCTACTTTCTCTTTCATATATATATATATGTGGGGTAATTTCTTACTTTATATAAATATAAGTGTACGGTAATTTCTTATTTATTCTCATATTACAACAAATTCTAGTAGAAAATGAAATTTTGGACGAAAATAATAAAGTTATCACTAAGAATTATTCCTCATAAACATTACTTAAAATAACACATTAAACATAAATATGAGTAGCATATAAACTTAAATAGAAAAACCAACATTCAATCTAAGTTATTTCAAAAATCTTTAGTTAACAGCAATACGGCTTTTTATATATCTTCTCCTCTTGACCAAAAGACCCCTTAAAAATAAAAATATAATAGCAAATAGGTAAAACTAAGATAGTGAGAAGACTAATAAATTAATCTTTCGTTTCTTATTCCTCCCATTATATAGATTAAAAATACTTAAAAAAATTAATATGATTATTTTATTAAATATAATAATTTTGCTTACGAAGACTTTTTCATTCTTTGCTACTAATTTTGATGTTATTATTGATTTATGAATATCCCTACAAAAAGCTTTATCAATAAAAAATTAACTGTAAATTTTTGAATTAATGTAAAACATCTTCACTTTCATATTAACATCGCTCCTAATATTGATATTATAAATTGCAAAAATATTTATATCATACATTGTAAGTCTTATGCATTTCAAGTTATTATTAGTCCCTGCCTGGGACTCTTAGTGATCCATTGTGCGTTGATCACGTATTAATCTCTTGTTTGACCAAAAAATATCGCTGTGCATCACAACTTTAACCAAAGTTTTCATAGTAGAAATTAATATAAAATTTATTATGTAATTTTTGATTGGACAACAAAGTTGAGGGTCTTATTGCGGACTTCGCAGCTTTCAAGACATTATGTTAGGCGTAAAAATAAGATATCCAAAGTTTTCGGAGATGAAAAGTTTTTGTTATCCAAAGTTTCCTCATATTGCCGAGCTGAACATTTTATCAAAAGCACAACTTAGTTTGTCCTAAGTTTTTGGTACCTTTCACCGTGTCCTGCATGCAGTGTCGTGCATCTTGCATGTGCCAGTTCGGTGGTCTACAAATGCCTTGTCCGGAGTCCAAAGTAAGTTCAGAGCAGAGAGTGAGTGTCGAGCAGATAATTCTCCAGAGTAAGTTCAGAGCAGAGAGTGTGGAGCAGCTAGTTTGAGGAGCAGAGGAGCAGAGAGCGTCTAGCGGAGGTTCACCTTTACAATTTGTAAGTTCCATTTTACAATAACCTAATATTACTTTCCACGATTACAGCAGTTCGACCATTACAGTAGTTGTTTTTGTTCATGCCATTTCTTCGTCCAGTCGAAGTTCAGCCACTCGTCTTCCATAGTTAGTTCCTTAAGTTGAATATATTAGTTCCATTTCCATTTTAATTTTGGGATTTGTAGATGGTGTTTAAGGGCTTTCTTAATTGCGAAAAACTCTATTTGTTAGGATCATCCATAACTCACATTCGCGAAATTTACAACAATAGGCTCTTACAGTGAATTATATATTGTGTTTTGTACCTTTATTAGAACATCTTTTTATCATAGAACCCAACACAAGGGAAGGCGGGGTCACAAGTTGAGATCTTCCCTATGATATGTTGTTTTGCAGGTTCTTTGTAGTGGCGAATGCAATTGCCTGTGGGTACACACTGTTTTCATTCATCTTCTCCGTAACCGGCAAATTTTCTTCCTCTACACTGTCAGCCTTTCTTCTCTCCGTCACCAATTTGGTAATGCCTTTTTCTTCTTCTTTGCTATGAAGGTATGAAAGCTGCGTTATAAATGTTGTTCAAATGTCGAATTGAATTCCATAATTGTGTGCAGGTGATGGTGGCGCTGGTATCGGTGGGGGTCTCCGCAACGGCTGCCATTGCTTACGTCAGGTACAAAGGAAATTCTCATACTCACTAGGGAAAACTCTGCGGTATATATGATCTCTTCTGCCACTCCATTAAAATTCAATATGCTGTAAGATATATCCGAAGGGTTGTTATACATGAATATCAAGCAGGAGATGGCAGCAAAATAGGCAACCAGAAGCAAAGTAGAAATAATAAGGGTGATAATGGAGAAGCTCATTCTCTCCAACCCAATCTAACAGACGGAAGATAAACAAAGAAGTGAGTTTATGAGCGAAAATAGAGATTCATTTCTATATATCTGCTTAAATAATTTGTTATAAAAGGTTGTTGATTCAGGATCTGTTAGATTTTTTATTTTTTATTTTTTATTTTTTATTTTTTATTTTTTT